>JALAJA010000619.1:0-37500 GCA_023376005.1 Doryteuthis pealeii | reverse complement strand
ACTTGACGTGACTAGCCGATTGATCAGAGGGGGCCTCTACAACCGCCGTCTAGCCTAAGTAAGGGTCTAAGTGGAGTGTTGTAGGTCATGGACTGCTCATTCACCAAGACTCCGTCCTTAAGCATCATGGGTCGCCACCCATGGCCACCAGGTGCAGTCGGTGCATTCTAACACCCCAGCTGACAGGGCGGACTTATTTCAGATTATTTTAATCAATTTCTGGAAATAATTGTTTCACCAAAAGTCTCTTCTGACTTTTTCGCAATATCATCCTTTTTGTTAAGGAACTTATTTTCAAATTTTCTAAATATGTCATGATAAAAATAAATCTGGAACCTGAAAACAGAATAAAAGTAAGTAAATTCGATGGAGCAGCCTAAAGTCGGTATCAGCCAGATAGCGAGGAAGTCTATCCCCTTTTCAATAGTGCTAGGCCAAGGAGCTCCTTACTTTACCGCACAGATCCATGTGCTACTCATTAGTGGATCAAAAACAAACACGGATGAACACCCAGGTGCAACAGAAGCAAAACAGTTTTGGACTGATATACGGGAGAGGAAAGAACACAATAAAAAATCAAAATGGATAAGTGATATAAAGAATGAGCTGATGGAAATTGAGGAAAGATCTGTAGAAAGTATTCATATAATTATGCTTAAATCAGTACTCAAGAAAGTAACAAATTAGAAAACACCAGGCCATGATGGCATACATGGATTCTGGTTCAAAAAATTTACTTCTATCCACAAAAGAATGGTCCAACAACTGAACAGATGTCTACAGGAGACAGAAATACCCTAATGGATGACAAAAGAAATAACTACCCTAATCCAGAAAGATCCACAAAAAAGAAGACATCGCAAGCAATTATAGACCAATAACTTGTTTACCCATTATGTGGAAAATATTAACTGCAGTAATAAAAGAAGAAATATACTTTTAACTCAATTGGCGTAACCTTTTCCCAGAGGAATAGAAAGGATGACGCAAGGGAAAAAGAGGAACACATGACTTGCTTTATATAGACCAACACATTCTTAAAGAAGTTAAAAATAGGCAGAAAAATATTGCAATGGCATGGATCGACTACAGAAAGGCTTATTATATTGTCCCACATAGCTGGATTTTAGAATGTCTAAAAATGAACAAAATTTCCAACAACATCATAAATTTAATTGAAAAAGCCATGGAAAGCTGGAGAATCCAATTAAAAGCTGGAGAGCAATCTCTGGCAGAAGTAAAAATCCAAAGAGGTATTTCCAAGGAGACTCATTATCACCACTACTATTTATTATAGCAATGATGCCACTCAATCATATACTTAAAAAATGTACAGAGGGATACAAATTCATTAAATCACAAGAAAAGATAAACCACCTTATGTAGATGGATGACATTTGGAATTGAAAAATGTGCTATGCTAGTAATAAAACGGCATGAAAGAAAACTAATGGATGGAATACAACTGCCAAATCAGGACACTATAAAATCACTTGATGAAAATGAAAGTTACAAATACTTAGGAATTTTAGAAGCAGACAATATCAAGCAAGCAGAAATGAAAGGAAAAGTTAAAAAAGAATACCTCAGGAGAACTAGAAAACTCCTAGAAACTAAACTCAACAGCAGAAATCTGATCAAAGGAATAAATACCTGGGCTGTTCCCATTATAAGATACTCAGGACCATTCTTAAAATGGACAAAAGAAGAACTCAGATAGATGGACCAAAAGACGAGAAAATTAATGACCATGCAGAAGGCTCTCCACCCTAGAGATGATAGAGATAGACTATATGTATCAAGAAAGGAAGGGGTAAGAGGTCTTGCCAACATAGAGGACTGTGTAGAAACTACAATCCAACTACTGGAAGACTATACAAGAAAGAGCAAAGACCGATTACTTATGGCAGCCAACAATAACAGATGTAATATATGGACAAACAGAAAAACAACAAAAACTAGAAAACAAAAATGGGAAGAAAAACAATTATATGGACGCTTCAAATGACAAATCAGGGAGGTTGCACATGAAAAGACTTGGACATGGTTGAGAAAAGGAAACCTTAAAAGAGAAACTGAATCACTAATAATTGCTGCACAAAATAATGCCATAATGACAAACTATATCAAAGCAAAAATTGATAAGACTCAACTAAATAGTAAATGTAGACTATGCAGTGACAAAGATGAGACCATAAACCATGTACTGTGCGAATATAGCAAACTAGGACAACAGAAATACAAAACTAGGCATGACTGGGTTGGGAAGGTGATCCACTGGGAAATATGCAAAAAATTAAATTTTGATCATACAACAAAATGGTATATGCATAAACCACAATCTGTTCTTGAGAACGAAATGCATAAAATTCTCTGGGACTTTGAAATAAAAACGGATCACCTTATCCCAGCAAGAAGATCAGACCTAGAGTTGATTAACAAAAAAGAAAGAACTTGTCAACTGGTGGATTTTGCAGTTCCAGCAGATCACAGGGTGAAGATGAAGGAAAATGAAAAGATGGACAAATACCTGGACCTTGCCAGAGAACTGAAAAAAGCTATGGAATATGAAAGTTAAAGAGATACCAATTGTAGTTGGTGCACTTGGAAGGGTCCCAAAAAGTTTGGAAAAAAGATTGGAAAATCTGGAAATCAGAGGAAGAATTGAGACCATCCAGAATACTGCATTGCTGCAATCTGCCAGAATATTCAGAAGAGTCCTGGAGACCTGAAGAGACTTGTTGTCACTCAGATTCCAGGAAAATACCACCAGCTAAAGCTGGTGTGAAAAACTAATAAAAATAATAATAATAATAATAATAATGATGATGATGATGATGATGATGATGACAGGCTGAAAAAAAAGAATACTACAATAATTAATAATCAGTATTATCTGCGTTATTCGGACTATTGTCCACATCTTCATTGTTACTTGTACAACGTTTCGGACGATATGCCCTCCGGCCTTCTTCAGGTATTTCGTGTCGGACTCGAGTCCGAGAAGGTTCCCAAGTCCGACAAGAAATACCTGAAGAAGGCCGGAGGGCATATCGTCCGAAACGTTGTACAAGACTCGAGTCCGAGAAGGTTCCCGAGTCCGACAAGAAATACCTGAAGAAGGCCGGAGGGCATATCGGCCGAAACGTTGTACAAGACTCGAGTCCGAGAAGGTTCCCGAGTCCAACAAGAAATACCTGAAGAAGGCCGGAGGGTATATCGGCCGAAACGTTGTACAAGTAACAATGAAGATGAGGACAATAGTCCGAATAACGCAGATAATACTAATTATCAAGCCTCATCTCAAATATTCAGAGAAATAATTAATAATCATTTTATTATCATTGTTTTTTTGTTTTTTTTTTTTCTGTTTGATGCTTTAATTTTTTACTTAACTTCCCATCAGTGAAGCACTTTTTTTTGTTTAGATGGTTTAAAATGTTAGTTAGAATTTGAAAAGGAAAAATACTTGCTATTTTTGGAAGAAAGACACAACAGGGTATCCTACAAACTTTTTTTTTATTTGTTGACAACTTAGAAAAAAATATAACAAATCTGAAATAAAACACACACTCAATATTCAAAGTGTGTACACAATAAGGTGTTGTTTTTCTGAAATCCACCATTGAATTGACAAAAACAAATTGAAATGATAAAAATTGATCTTAATTCACTTTATTATGCCAAGTGACAAAAAACTGTTTTTTTCTTTTATATTATCTTTTTTTCTTTTTTTATGTTTTTGTTTATTCAGTTTATTTGTTATATAGGCCTTTTTTTTCTCTTCGATTTCTACCCTGACCAGATTTTTAAAGAAGGAAAAATGACAGAAAAAAAAAAGAAATCATGGATTTTGTTATCTTAAGAAACAAGATTGAATAGATATCTCTTTTTCTTGTAAATATCCAACGAGTCTTGTCATCCTGTGGGATTTTTTTTTATTTTCATCTAAAAAATGGAGAATAAATACTGGGAACCAAATTGATCCCATATTTTACAACATTGTTTAAAAATGGAATATCTTGAAGGAATATTTTCCTAAGTCTGTTCCTTACTTTTTCCTATTAGATCAAATAATCTATTAAATAGAAATAATAATAATAATAATAATAATAATAATAATAATAATAATGATGATGATGATGATGATGATGATGATAATAATAATAATACAAACTATTAGAATATATATAGCCAGGATATAGGGATGGAATTTGGAATTGAAAAATGTGCTATGCTAGTAATAAAACGGGGTGAAAGAAAACTAATGGATAAAATACAACTACCAAATCAGGAAACTATAAAATCACTTGATGAAAATGGAAGCTACAAATACATAGGAATTTTAGATAATATCATGCAAACAGAAATGAAAGGAAAAGTTAAAAAAGAATATCTCAGGAGAACTAGAAAACTTCTAGAAACCAAACTCAACAGCAGAAATCTGATTAAAGGAATTAATACCTGGGCTGTCCCCATTATAAGATACTCGGGTCCATTCTTAAAATGGACAAAAGAAGAACTCAGACAGATTGACCAAAGGACGAGAAAATTAATGACCATGCACAAGGCTCTCCACCCTAGAGATGATAGAGATAGATTATATGTGTCAAGAAAGGAAGGGGAAAGAGGTCTTGCCAACATAGAGGACTGTGTAGAAACCACAATCCAACAACTTGAAGATTACACAAGAAAGAGCAAAGACAAACTACTTATGGTGGCAAACAATAGTAGAAGCGACAGATGGACAAACAGAAAAGCAACAAAGACTAAAAAACAAAAATGGGAAGAAAAACAATTATATGGATGCTTCAAACGACAAATAGAAGAGGTTGCACATGGAAAGACTTGGACTTGGTTAAGAAAGGGAAACCTCAAAAGAGAAACTGAATCACTTATAATTGCTGCACAAAATAATGCCATAAGGATGAACTATATCAAAGCGAAAATTGATAAGACCCAACAAATAGTAAATGTAGACTTTGTGGTAATAGAGATGAGACTGTAAACCATATACTCTGTGAATGTAGCAAACTAGCACAACAAGAATACAAAACTAGACACGACTGGGTTGGGAAGGTGATCCACTGGGAGTTATGCAAAAAATTAAATTTTAACCATACAACAAAATGGTATATGCATAAACCACAATCTGTTCTTGAGAACGAAATACATAAAATTCTCTGGGACTTTGAAATAAAAACGGAACACCTTATCCCAGCAAGAAGACCAGACCTAGTGTTGATAAACAAAAAAGAAAGAACTTGTCAACTGGTGGATTTTGCAGTGCTAGCAGATCACAGGGTGAAGCTAAAGGAAAATGAAAAAATGGACAAATATCTGGATCTTGCCAGAGAACTGAAAAAGTTATGGAACATGAAAGTGAAAGTTATACCAATTGTAGTTGGTGCACTTGGAACAGTCCCAAAAGGATAAGAAAAGGGTTTGAAAAGTTTGGAAATCAGAGGAAGAATTGAAACCATTCAGAACACTGCACTGCTGCAATCTGCCAGAATACTCAGAAGAGTCCTGGAGACCTGAGGAGACTTGCTGTCACTCAGACTCCAGTGAAAGACCATCAGCTAACACTGATGTGAAAACTCAAAAGGAGTAAATCTTATTATAATGGAGATTGTGTGTTTTTCTGTCTGTAACCGAAACTATATTCCTACTCAAGTCACAATTCTCTTAGTTATTGACATCACATTCTCCATTATTTTTATCTAAACCTCAATTATTAATAAAATTGTCTTACATTATTGATACTGTTAACTATGTCTACATACTGACAACATGCAATTATATTTATATATACAACAAAATAGCGGTTTACAGTGTGAATGGGAAGGCTAATTTGCATATTAATATTAAAAAATCGAATTTAATAAATATGTGCTTAGTATTATTGATTTCTAACAATTTGGATTTATTAATTTTAATGAATATAAGCAAAAATTCTCTCAATAAATCTTAAATGAAATCCATTAAAAAGATAAAATAACTGTCATTTTATTCTTTACTTCCTCTTATAACTAAATACTTAAATTAGAAAAAATAACAATGAAAGACGAGAGTGATGGAAGAGTAAGTTTCAGTTGTTCCATTTTTTATTATACTCCCTCTGTTTCAAATCTTTTATCATACTTCCTCTGTTTCAAATCTTTTTATCTGTATTCTTATTTAGTTTCATTAGCCTTTCTAATTTAATACAATATTTTATTACATTAAAACTTTAATACTTGCACCCGGAGGGTTCATATTTTGCTAGTAATAATAATAATAATAATAATAATAATAAGAAGAAGAAAGCAAGAAGAAGAAGTGTTAATAGTTATCAAGTTAGACTAACTAAGTAAAGTCGTCGGGGTGGTCTAAAGTTGGTATCTCATATGATTTTTCAAGATACCCTGTTGTGTAAAGGAAGAGTGACAAACTTCACAAGAAAATGGCTTTTCTCATGTATGTTTTCGCATATGTTGGTTCAAAACTATGGTGTCTGGCAACTGACCTGGTAAACGATCATAAGGTCACTAATAATCTTAGCAACAGCAACTCTTGAGCACCTTTTTGATCTCAATCTTTCTAACACACATGGGCATGTCTACAAGTCAGAAAACAGCATTGCCACATGACTTTCGGAAACATTTTTTCACGCTGATAGTTGCCGAGGCATTGAATAAGCTGGCTGCATCCATTGTGGGCTGCCAAAACACTGCATCTTTCAAAGCCTCCATGCTTCATGTAGTCCACCAACACTATACCTGATACCCCTCTCCACACACATATGCACATACATATATATTTTACTGTAAACTGTTCATATTCCTGACACTAGTATATTATTCTGCGTACTAGATATGAGAATTTGATGAGTTGTGGTGCACCTGAGCACTGTACACAATAAATTTCATTATTATTATTATATCTCCCTTCTGTGTAAAAGAAGAGCCACACCTTTACAAGAATGTGGCTTTTCTCCTGTGTGTGTTCTCATATGTTTATTCAACTTGGTCATACTGGATGTGAAAAAAAGCAATATAATAAAAATGTTAGTTTTGGATTGAATTCATTGAACAGTGAAGATAAAGTATTTCCATTCAAGCAAGGTCATTAATTGATCAATGCATAGTAAAATAACTATTTCTTATGGCTTACTGGTGCACCAAAAAGCAAACAAACTGTAAATATGTCTGCCTTAAAAATGTCTGCAGAGAACCAACATATAAAAAGAATTGCAATAGAACTTAAAAATGTATGCACAGAACCTGTTGAGATTTTTTTAGATATAAGGCGTGTGATAAAAGCCCACTTTTACTTATAGACTCGCCGATAACCACGTGACCAACCTATTGGCCAACCACTGGCAGTACTCTGCTGCTGATATTGTTATTTATACTGTCTGTCCTGGTCATACCTACTCATAACTACTTGGATCTTCGTGGACGACGGAACATAGGATTATATAACTCAGGACTTATTACTTACCAAAGGATTCTATATCACAGGACTTATTCACTTACCAAAGGATTCTATATCACAGGAATTATTCACTTACCAAAGGATTCTATATCACAGGACTTATTCACTTACCAAAGGATTCTATAACTCAGGACTTATTTACTTTAAGTTCTTTACAACTGGCCAAGGATGGCGGCCAGATACTTAATGAAGAATACTGAATGAAAAGGTCAAACAAACTGCAGAGAACCAACATATAAGAAGAATTGCAATAGAACTATAACAATAGAACTATAACATGAATGTCACTTACTGGTAGCTGGTTTGGGGACAAAGCCCCTCACCTAAAGTGGTTAGAGGTGGCAGGCACTCAACCATGTTAACTCGTTGATGATCTGAGTGAAAAGAGGCTGGAAATCATAATTCCGCTTGTGGCCAAATACCAATGCCATCTATCGGCCGAACGAACCACAGCAAGGGAAGATAACTCATTTTGGACTTATGTCCACCCAGACTTCGTTTTACTGACCGAACAGAACATTTGGCAATTGTAGAAGAGAAATTAAACTTTTATGGTAATTTATGAGGAAGTGCATACCGGTCTCCTGCCTCAAGAGTTGCTGCCCGGTGACTATTAAAATAACAACCCAGCTCAGTCTATTCAAAACTATCCATCTTCATATCTATCTATCTATCTATCTCAATTTGTTCATATTTATCTATATTACTTCAAACACTAAGATTTTTTTAATTCATGTTTGTTTAATGTCTTGTTTTTAGTTTAAATAACAAGAATTACGACAAAAAAGAAGCAACCCCCCTCCTCAATACATTACTTGTCGAAAATATCTATCTATCTCCATTTGTTTGTATCTATCTATATTATTTTGTTTGTTTATCTATCTATCTATCTCAGTCTATTCAAAACTATATATCATCTTCATATCTAAACAAGAATTACGACAAGTTACGATAAATAAACAAGAATTACTATGAGCTGGGGTTGTTATTTTGATAGTCACGGGTAGCAGTTTTTGAGGCGGGAGACCGGGACGCACTTCCTCATAAATTACCACTTTTTTTCCATCATTAAACACAGATTGTGATTAACTTTGGAAACCTTTCATAAAAATCTCATCTAATATTGTTCGAAATTGTGTGAAGAAGAATTGGCTTCTATATCCAGAGATTGTTGACTTACATATCACCCCAAAAATGTTTTCAGCACTGTCGACTGCACCTCTGCAAAGGGTAAGACTCCCCCAATGGGACACTTGTTGGCTGTGGGTGGCGACCCCTGATGCTTAAGGATAGAACCCAGGAAAATAAGAGACTGGCATGTTGACTTTGGCTGAAATAACTTTTTTGGTTATTCCTATAAGTCTAACATAAACAAAGGGGAACCACTCTTGGTTGGTAAATTATTTATTTATTATAATCTACTAGGAAAAAGAAGATGGGGTTAGGGTTAGGGCTTAGCGTTTGGGTTAGGGTTTAGGGTTAGGGTTAGGGTTAGTTTAATGGGAAAATAATAAATAATTTGGGTTCTGTTTTTTCTGGGTCACCCTGTAATATCATGTTACTCAACTAGGAAATAACCAAATATTTGTCTAGTCAAGATTTGTTGAAAAATTAAAAGAATTGGAAATATAAGAGAAAAGTGTTGAATGGAAAATAAGAGACTGGCACTTTGACTTTGACTGAAATAACTTTTTTGGTTATTTCTATAAGTCTAACATAAACAAAGGGGAACCACTCTTGACTGATAAATTATTTATTTATTTATTGATCTATTAGGAAAAAAGAAGATGGGGTTAGGGTTAGGGCTTAGCATTTGGGTTAGGGTTTAGGGTTAGGTTTAGGGTTAGTTTAATGGGAAAATAAATAAATAATTTAGGTTATTTCCTATAGTCTAACTATAAGTTGATGTTAGACTTATAGGGAATAAACTGTAATTGTTTATTAACAAAAAATGTGGCTAGGTCAAATTTAGTTTATACTTCTTCCTATTCCTTTTAAGTATAATAAATGTATTTTATTGTAAAATTATCAAATAAAGGAGAGGAAAAATCTGCGTTATTCGGACTATTGTCCCCATCTTCATTGTTATTTGTACAACGTTTCGGCCGATATACCCTCCGGCTTCTTCAGGTATTCTTGTCGGACTCGGGAACCTTCTCGGACTCGGGAACCTTTATGAGTTCCCAAAATTCACACTCAATTGTCCAATTGGACACATGGCCGAGTGGATAAGGCAGTTAGGATAAGACATGTTCTAAGTGACAGTTATCTCTGGAACCCGAGTTCAATCCTGAGTGAAAGCAGTTAGAAAAATAATTAATTAACACAACTCCTACCCCAGCTATGGTTAGCGGAATGAGAACAGGATACCCCCGTGGAATAAATAAAGGGTTAGGTTCAAAGTTCCGTGATGGCTCCCGAATATGACACGAAAGTTCCCGAGTTCGAAAAGAAGGTTCCCAAGTCCGAGAAGGTTTCCGAGTCTGACAAGAAATACCTGAAGAAGGCTGGAGGGTATCGGCCGAAACGTTGTACAAATAACAATAAAGATGGGACAATAGTCCGAATAACAGATAATACTAATCTTCAAGCCTCATCTCAAACATTCAGAGAAATAGGAAAAAATCTGTCTTTGTTGAATGAAATGAAAGAACAAAAAAACAAAAAATAAAGAATAAATCAGTTTGTTCAAGAAGTGAATGATTTCAAATTTCTTTATTAATTTGTTTCAGAAATCCATTTTTTTTATTTTTATTTTTTTAATTTTTCTTGGTAATTGTTTATTTCAATATTTGCTCTGATTATTATTTACTTTTTATATAAAAGGAGCAGAATTAAAAACAACAACAAAATGTCCGCTTTGAGAGATTATTATTATTATCATTATCATTATTATTATTATCATTATTATTCCTTTTGAGTTTTCACACATCAGTGTTAGCTGATGGTCTTTCACTGGAGTCTGAGTGACAAGCAAGTCTCCTCAGTCTCCAGGACTCTTCTGAGTATTCTGGCAGATTGCAGCAGTGCAGTGTTCTGATGGTTTCAAATCCTTCCTCTGATATCCAAGCTTTCCAAACCCTTTCTAATCTTTGGGACTGTTCCAGTGCACCACTACAATTGGTATAACTTTCACTTTCATATTCCATACTTTTTCAGTTCTCTGGCAAGGTCCAGATATTGTAATTTTTTCATTTTCCTTTAACTTCACCCTGTGATCCGCTGGCACTGCAAAATCCACCAGTTGACAAGTTCTTTCTTTTTTGTTAATCAACACTAGGTTCTGGTCTTCTTGCTGGGATATTATTACTATTATTATTATTATACTATTATTATTATTATTATTATTATTATATTACTACTATTTACTCCTTTGTGAGTTTTCACATCAGTGTTAGCTGATGGTCTTTCACTGGAGTCTGAGTGACAGCAAGTCTCCTCAGGTCTCCAGGACTCTTTCTGAGTATTCTGGCAGATTGCAGCAGTGCAGTCTTCTGAATGGTTTTCAATCCTTCCTCTGATATCCAAACTTTCCATATTATTACTATTATTATTACTATATTATTATTATTATTAATTATTATTATTTTATTATTATCATATTATTATTATTATTATTATTATTAAAAATAATGATGATTCTTTGTTTTTTTAGGCAAATATCCTGTTTGTTTCATTTTTTTTTCATTTAGTGTGAAGCAAAAAAATAACAAAAATGATTGAGCAGAAAGTGAAATCACCACCGAACACTGACTTTTCTTCACTATTAAAGAAAATAACTACACTGGCTACACTTACATTATTATTATTATTATTATCAGAATTTGATGACAAAAAGTCAGAATTAAATAAATAAAATGTTGAAAGAATTGAATCAATATAATCCTAGATACGATTTCAGATTAATATTTTCGAATAACATACAAATATTATATTTTGCCTGGATATACTACATACATAACGTGCGAACACACACACACACACACCACACACACACACACACTTTTTTCTGGTTTGTATGACTCTTCTTTCAGTGAATCCCATTATTTTTGTAAAATCTGTCTGATGGGGCTGGGTCTTAAGAATTAAAAAAAATTTTTTTTAATTTTTAAAATTTCTGGTCAAAAATAAATTATTATGGGATGGCGGTTTGTTAAGTTTTTCTTTGAAAGTTTAAATATTGCTCTGTATATAATCTATTTATGATTATTATACATTGAGCTTCTTTAGGGATTTATAAAAATCCTTGTATGAATATATGTTTGCACCTACAAGAGCATACAGTATGGTTGTACAGTGAGATTTTGAAGATCCCAAATAGAATCATCCCTTACTACCAGTCATTTGGATACCTTACATTTATATATATATTACACACACACCACACCAAACACACACACAAATACATATATATATATAATATTATACAGTGATGCTGATAGCTTTTGATTTAGTAATATATATATATATATATATATTATCAAAAAGCTATCAGCATCACTGTAATATATTATATATATATATATTATATAAATATATAGTGGAGTAAGCTTTTTGATTTAATGCGTCATGGAATGTACATATTTTGCTTCGAATGAGTCCCAGGGTCCCAACTAAAGCTGTCTAACTCCTACGTGTAACCTATCCTGTATAATTTGATTCTAAGAAACTATTGAAATGTATTTACAGTTAGCTTGAAATGGTGAGGGAAGAAAAAAAGAAAAACAACTGGGAACCCAGATATGATTATTGTGTCCTTTTAGATTTTTTGCATCAGGGACACAGTACGCGTACCTATCAGCACTCTCTCTCTCTCTCTCTTCTCTCTCTCTCTCTATATATATATATATATATATTATATATATATGGAGAAAAGTAGAAAAACACGCGGATGTTATGGAAACTGGATGTTTATTGTCGACGATGCAACGTTTCGGCCATGGTCAAACATCATGCCTCAAAACAGCCCATATTATTAGTACTAGCAAAATATATGCACCCTCCGGGTGCAAGTATTTAAGTTTTAATGTAAATAAAATATTTGTATTAAATTAGAAAGGCTAATGAAACTAAAATAAGAATACAGATAAAAATGATTTGAAACAGAGGGAGTATAATAAAAAGATTTGAAACAAGGGAGTATGATAAAAAATGACACTGAAACTTACTCTTCCATCACTCTCGTCTTTTATTGTTATTTTTCTAATTTAAGTATTAGTTATAAGAGGAAGTAAAGAATAAAATGACAGTTATTTTATCTTGTTAATGATTTCATTTAAGATTCATTGAAGAAGATTTTGGCTTATATTCATTTAAAATAAACCAAACAGCTAGAAATCAATAATACTAAGCACATATTTATTAAATTCGATTTTTTAATATAATAATGCAAATTAGCCTTCCTGTTTACACTGTAAACCGCTATTTTGTTGTATATATAAATATAATTGCATGTTGTCAGTATGTAGACATAGATTACAGTATTAAATAAATGTAAGACATTTTATTAATAATTGAGTAAAATAAAATAAAATCGTGGAGAATGTGATGTCAATAACTAAGAGAATTGTACTTGAGTAGGAATATAGTTTCGGTTACAGACAGAAAACACACAATCTCCATTATAATAAGATATTTAAAGTCCTGCAATGTGTCTTAATATCACTAAGAAATAAAGGTTTACATAATATATGGTGTGGTTAATTTGCATACTGGTTGTATTTCAAAATCAAGTTTGATAAATAATTACTTGGTCTTATTAATCTCTAAATAGGGTTGGTTGGTAGAGTGTTTTGCTGGGAACCTAAGGTTCCAGGTTCGATACAGCCCTCGCCACTCAGCCGTATGAGTAGCACAGGATCTGTGCGGTAAAGTGAGGAGCTGATGGTAGGTGTTGCCGCTCCATCCTCAGACGCCAAAACAATCTCCTTGGTCTAGCGCAAGTGAAAAGGGTAGACTCCCTGCTATTTAGCTGATACTGACTTTAGGCACCTCGACAACTTTACTTACTTACTAATCTTTAATATTATTGTTTTATTCTCCAATGTATTAAAGTTAATCTTACAATTATTTTATATAGAAACCATATACTTGCTAGTAATTATAAAATCCTAATCTTAAGTTCTTGCTTTATGAAGGACATTTTCAGAATGGTGAAAAACAGTAGGTTGTCAGTAGGGGCAGGGGGCTGGGGGGGGGGGAGGTAGTGGATTTTCTTTTTTTTTTTCTTTCGCCTCTTAAAATGGTGTGCATAGGCACGAAAGAGAGAGATCTATCTATAAGATTCCATTTTAGTATAACAGAATAATGTATTGGTGTCAGGCAACATGAACAGTGGTACAAGATCATCAAGTGACTAGTACCATGTATGTGTACAGTGCTCAGGTGGTCTCAGAATAATGTATTTAGTGTCAGGAACATGAACAGTTACAGTATAATATACATGTATGTGTACAGTGCTCAGGTGCACCACAACTCATCAAAGTCTCATGTCTAGTACACAGAATAATGTATTAGTGTCAGGAACATGAACAGTTACAGTAATAATATACATGTATGTGTACAGTGCTCAGGTGCACCACAACTCATCAAAGTCTCATGTCAGTACACAGAATAATGTATTAGTGTCAGGAACATGAACAGTTTACAGTAATAATATACATGTATGTGTAAGTGCTCAGGTGCACACAACTCATCAAAGTCTCATGTCTAGTACACAGAATAATGTATTAGTGTCAGGAACATGAACAGTTACAGTAAATATACATGTATGTGTACAGTGCTCAGTGCCACAACTCATCAAAGTCTCATGTCTAGTACACAGAATAATGTATTAGTGTCAGGAACATGAACAGTTACAGTAATATACATGTATGTGTACAGTGCTCAGGTGCACCACAACTCATCAAAGTCTCATGTCTAGTACACAGAATAATGTATTAGTGTCAGGAACATGAACAGTTACAGTAATAATATACATGTATGTGTACAGTGCTCAGGTGCACCACAACTCATCAAAGTCTCATGTCTAGTACACAGAATAATGTATTAGTGTCAGGAACATGAACAGTACAGTAATAATATACATGTATGTGTACAGTGCTCAGGTGCACCACAACTCATCAAAGTCTCATGTCTAGTACACAGAATAATGTATTAGTGTCAGGAACATGAACAGTACAGTAATAATATACATGTATGTGTACAGTGCTCAGGTGCACCACAACTCATCAAAGTCTCATGTCTAGTACACAGAATAATGTATTAGTGTCAGGAACATGAACAGTTACAGTAATAATATACATGTATGTGTACAGTGCTCAGGTGCACCACAACTCATCAAAGTCTCATGTCTAGTACACAGAAAATGTATTAGTGTCAGGAACATGAACAGTTACAGTAATAATATACATGTATGTGTACAGTGCTCAGGTGCACCACAACTCATCAAAGTCTCATGTCTAGTACACAGAATAATGTATTAGTGTCAGGAACATGAACAGTTACAGTAATAATATACATGTATGTGTACAGTGCTCAGGTGCACCACAACTCATCAAAGTCTCATGTCTAGTACACAGAATAATGTATTAGTGTCAGGAACATGAACAGTTACAGTAATAATATACATGTATGTGTACAGTGCTCAGGTGCACCACAACTCATCAAAGTCTCATGTCTAGTACACAGAATAATGTATTAGTGTCAGGAACATGAACAGTACAGTAATATATACATGTATGTGTACAGTGCTCAGGTGCACCACAACTCATCAAAGTCTCATGTCTAGTACACAGAATAATGTATTAGTGTCAGGAACATGAACAGTTACAGTAATAATATACATGTATGTGTACAGTGCTCAGGTGCACCACAACTCATCAAAGTCTCATGTCTAGTACACAGAATAATGTATTAGTGTCAGGAACATGAACAGTTACAGTAATAATATACATGTATGTGTACAGTGCTCAGGTGCACCACAACTCATCAAAGTCTCATGTCTAGTACACAGAATAATGTATTAGTGTCAGGAACATGAACAGTTACAGTAATAATATACATGTATGTGTACAGTGCTCAGGTGCACCACAACTCATCAAAGTCTCATGTCTAGTACACAGAATAATGTATTAGTGTCAGGAACATGAACAGTTACAGTAATAATATACATGTATGTGTACAGTGCTCAGGTGCACCACAACTCATCAAAGTCTCATGTCTAGTACAGAATAATGTATTAGTGTCAGGAACATGAACAGTTACAGTAATAATATACATGTATGTGTACAGTGCTCAGGTGCACCACAACTCATCAAAGTCTCATGTCTAGTACACAGAATAATGTATTAGTGTCAGGAACATGAACAGTTTACAGTAATAATATACATGTATGTGTACAGTGCTCAGGTGCACCACAACTCATCAAAGTCTCATGTCTAGTACACAGAATAATGTATTAGTGTCAGGAACATGAACAGTTACAGTAATAATATACATGTATGTGTACAGTGCTCAGGTGCACCACAACTCATCAAAGTCTCATGTCTAGTACACAGAATAATGTATTAGTGTCAGGAACATGAACAGTTTACAGTAATAATATACATGTATGTGTACAGTGCTCAGGTGCACCACAACTCATCAAAGTCTCATGTCTAGTACACAGAATAATGTATTAGTGTCAGGAACATGAACAGTTACAGTAATAATATACATGTATGTGTACAGTGCTCAGGTGCACCACAACTCATCAAAGTCTCATGTCTAGTACACAGAATAATGTATTAGTGTCAGGAACATGAACAGTTACAGTAATAATATACATGTATGTGTACAGTGCTCAGGTGCACCACAACTCATCAAAGTCTCATGTCTAGTACACAGAATAATGTATTAGTGTCAGGAACATGAACAGTTACAGTAATAATATACATGTATGTGTACAGTGCTCAGGTGCACCACAACTCATCAAAGTCTCATGTCTAGTACACAGAATAATGTATTAGTGTCAGGAACATGAACAGTTACAGTAATAATATACATGTATGTGTACAGTGCTCAGGTGCACCACAACTCATCAAAGTCTCATGTCTAGTACACAGAATAATGTATTAGTGTCAGGAACATGAACAGTACAGTAATAATATACATGTATGTGTACAGTGCTCAGGTGCACCACAACTCATCAAAGTCTCATGTCTAGTACACAGAATAATGTATTAGTGTCAGGAACATGAACAGTTACAGTAATAATATACATGTATGTGTACAGTGCTCAGGTGCACCACAACTCATCAAAGTCTCATGTCTAGTACACAGAATAATGTATTAGTGTCAGGAACATGAACAGTTACAGTAATAATATACATGTATGTGTACAGTGCTCAGGTGCACCACAACTCATCAAAGTCTCATGTCTAGTACACAGAATAATGTATTAGTGTCAGGAACATGAACAGTTACAGTAATAATATACATGTATGTGTACAGTGCTCAGGTGCACCACAACTCATCAAAGTCTCATGTCTAGTACACAGAATAATGTATTAGTGTCAGGAACATGAACAGTTACAGTAATAATATACATGTATGTGTACAGTGCTCAGGTGCACCACAACTCATCAAAGTCTCATGTCTAGTACACAGAATAATGTATTAGTGTCAGGAACATGAACAGTTACAGTAATAATATACATGTATGTGTACAGTGCTCAGGTGCACCACAACTCATCAAAGTCTCATGTCTAGTACACAGAATAATGTATTAGTGTCAGGAACATGAACAGTTACAGTAATAATATACATGTATGTGTACAGTGCTCAGGTGCACCACAACTCATCAAAGTCTCATGTCTAGTACACAGAATAATGTATTAGTGTCAGGAACATGAACAGTTACAGTAATAATATACATGTATGTGTACAGTGCTCAGGTGCACCACAACTCATCAAAGTCTCATGTCTAGTACACAGAATAATGTATTAGTGTCAGGAACATGAACAGTTACAGTAATAATATACATGTATGTGTACAGTGCTCAGGTGCACCACAACTCATCAAAGTCTCATGTCTAGTACACAGAATAATGTATTAGTGTCAGGAACATGAACAGTTACAGTAATAATATACATGTATGTGTACAGTGCTCAGGTGCACCACAACTCATCAAAGTCTCATGTCTAGTACACAGAATAATGTATTAGTGTCAGGAACATGAACAGTTACAGTAATAATATACATGTATGTGTACAGTGCTCAGGTGCACCACAACTCATCAAAGTCTCATGTCTAGTACACAGAATAATGTATTAGTGTCAGGAACATGAACAGTTACAGTAATAATATACATGTATGTGTACAGTGCTCAGGTGCACCACAACTCATCAAAGTCTCATGTCTAGTACACAGAATAATGTATTAGTGTCAGGAACATGAACAGTTACAGTAATAATATACATGTATGTGTACAGTGCTCAGGTGCACCACAACTCATCAAAGTCTCATGTCTAGTACACAGAATAATGTATTAGTGTCAGGAACATGAACAGTGTACAGTAATAATATACATGTATGTGTACAGTGCTCAGGTGCACCACAACTCATCAAAGTCTCATGTCTAGTACACAGAATAATGTATTAGTGTCAGGAACATGAACAGTTACAGTAATAATATACATGTATGTGTACAGTGCTCAGGTGCACCACAACTCATCAAAGTCTCATGTCTAGTACACAGAATAATGTATTAGTGTCAGGAACATGAACAGTTACAGTAATAATATACATGTATGTGTACAGTGCTCAGGTGCACCACAACTCATCAAAGTCTCATGTCTAGTACACAGAATAATGTATTAGTGTCAGGAACATGAACAGTACAGTAATAATATACATGTATGTGTACAGTGCTCAGGTGCACCACAACTCATCAAAGTCTCATGTCTAGTACACAGAATAATGTATTAGTGTCAGGAACATGAACAGTGTACAGTAATAATATAGATGTATGTTTGCATGTGCATGCATATGTGTGTGGATGGGTGTTGGCGGACTACAGGAAGCATGGAGGCTTTGAAAGATGCAGTGTTTCAGCAGCCTACAACAGATGCAGGCAGCTTATTCCATGCCTCTGCAATTCTGAGCGTGAAAAAATGTTTCAAAAAGTCATGTGAGCAATGCTGTTTTCTGACTTTGTAGGCATGTCCACGTGTGTTAGAAAAATGGAAATCAAAAAGGTCCTCAAGGTTGCTGTTGTTAAGATGATTATTGACCTCATGAGCGTTTACCAGGTCAGTTGCCAGATGCCGGAGTTTCAATGAATCCATTCCCAGGGCAGCAAGTCGTTCAGAATATGGCAGATGCCTGATGGAGGGTTTTCGTCTCTGTACAATTTCTTGGGGGTTAATGTTCTGAGCGAGATAAGGGTTGGTCTTAATGTTACTTATTTTATTGGAAATGAATCTTATATGTTTGCCTTGTTAAATTTTATGTTGTTATTACTTAACCAAGTGGTTCCCAACCTATGGCCACGTGTGTTAGAAACATGGAGATCAAAAAGGTGCTCAAGGTTGCTATTGTTAAGATGTAATATATCAATTACTTTGAGTTTTCTTGCAAAAATACATCATGGAACAAATAAACTGAAATGAGGATTCTAATTTGAGAATTCATAGTATTATAATTTAACAATTGTAGTTTTATTTTTGTGATAATTTTGAAAAACTGAACCCAAAGCAATAATGCAATCGTGATGATGATGATGATGATGATGATGAAACCATCGACAAACATCAAATGGTTATTACAAAAATACATTTTAGATATAATTAAATTTATACACAAATTTAATCTGAAACAATATATATACATATTTTTCCAACCCTTCCGCACGAACAGGATGCGACACATGATCACTTTCTTAAGCGGAGTTCAACCGGTTTCAATTCAGGGTTGTCCATCTCCTAGAATGGTTACCTAAACAAAGTTAAAGAGCCCAGTCTGCCCTACTATTTACCCGTATTATTATCATCGAATACGAATAATGTTTAATGGATCTATTTGATTCATAGATGGGACCCTTACAAGTATTACAACTCCGGGTTAAAGTAGACCTGAGAATAATGACAATGAAGATGCATTCCCCCTTTTTAGATCTCCAAATCTAGAACCACACGCTCAGATACGGTTTAATGTCACATCCAATATACTCTCTTCAAAGTATCTTACCACTCTGCAGTGGATAGTCAGAATATTTTAAGGACTCCCCCGTTTGAGGTTCTAAGAAGTTACTGACTATGACAGACACCCAAGGAAGACCGAAGAATAAAAAGGCTGAATTGTTGAGAATATCATGCTGATTGTGAGATATGCAATTAGCTGTGAATTTAAATGAAGAGAATATTAAGATTAAGATATTAAGATTAAGATATTAAGATTAAGATTTAATATTAAGATATTAAGATTAAGATATTAAGATTAAGAATATTAAGATATTAATATTAAGATATTAAGATTAAGATATTAAGATTATTAATATTAGATATTAATATTAAGATATTAAGATTAAGATATTGATATTAAGATATTAATATTAAGATATTAAGATTAAGATATTAAGATATTAAGATATATTAAGATATTAAGATATTAAGATATTAAGATTAAGATATTAAGATTAAGATATTAATATTAAGATATTAAGATAAAGATTAATATTTAAGATATTAAGATATTAAGATATTAAGATTAAGATATTAATATTAAGATATTAATATTAAGAATTAATATTAAGATATTAAGATTAAGATATTAATTAAGATATTAAGATTAAGATTAATATAAATATTAAGATATTAAGATTAAGATATTAAGATTAGATATTAAGATTAAGATATTAAGATTATTAATATTAATATTAAGATATTAAGATAAGATATTAATATTAAGATATTAAGATATTAATATTAAGATATTAAGATTAAGGTATTAAGATTAAGATTAAGCAGTTAGAAAATAATTAATTAACACAACTCCTACCCCAGTTATGGTTAGCGGAATGAGAACAGGATACCCCCATGGAATAATAAAGGGTTAAGTTCAAAGTTCCGTGATGGCTCCCGAATACGGCAAGAAAGTTCCCGATTCGAAAAGAAGGTTCCCGAGTCCGAGAAGGTTCCCAAGTCCGAGAACGTTCTCGAGTCCGACAAGAAAACCTGAAGAAGGCCGGAGGGTATATCGGCCGAAACGTTGTACAAATAACAATGAAGATGGGGACAATGAATGAGAACAGGATACCCCCATGGAATAAATAAAGGGTTAAGTTCAAAGTTCCGTGATGGCTCCCGAATACGGCAAGAAAGTTCCCGAGTTCGAAAGAAGGTTCCCGAGTCCGAGAAGGTTCCCGAGTCCGAGAACGTTCTCGAGTCCGACAAGAAATACCTGAAGAAGGCTGGAGGGTATATCGGCCGAAACGTTGTACAAATAACAATGAAGATGGGACAATGAATGAGAACAGGATACCCCCATGGAATAAATAAAGGGTTAAGTTCAAAGTTCCGTGATGGCTCCCGAATACGGCAAGAAAGTTCCCGAGTTCGAAAAGAAGGTTCCCGAGTCCGAGAAGGTTCCCAAGTCTGAGAACGTTCTCGAGTCTGACAAGAAATACCTGAAGAAGGCTGGAGGGTATATCGGCCGAAACGTTGTACAAATAACAATGAAGATGGGGAAATAGTCCGAATAATGCAGATAATACTAATATTAAGATTATTATGAGGAATGGTATTAATACTACATGGCCACTTTATACGTGTTAATGAGAATGCATTTCAATGAATCTAGAAGAATGTTTCGAATATAAATATAAATGCATTCTTTAAATGTTTAAACTCAGTCGATACAAATTCAGAGATGTGGATGTTGATGACAGAGAAAATAATATATGTCACGCAATTGAAAATTAAAGAATAAAACAAACAAGACCATTTCGGTATAAAGGAATAATTGAAATAGAATTTAAAAAAAAAAAAATAACAGTTGTTTGTCTATCTTAAAAGAAACATGTTATGTGTAATGTATTTTAGTATTAAAAAAAAAAGATAAAGAAAAGATCACAAACAATATCTTAAATAGCCTCGATTCAGAATTTGATCTGTGTAAAGCTTTTTAAATTCTATTACTTCCATTTAATTGCAATTCATCTTTCTTATTCATGTCATGACATTCTTCTCTCCCCCCCTCTTTTTTTGTTTTTTTTTATGCCTATTTTTAATTCTTTGATTGGTATTAGGTAGATTTGCTTTTGTTTCAGTTTATTTTATTCATTTTGGCAACCATGTTTTATTTAGTTATTTGTTTGCATTGTTTTATTTTTTTGTTTATTTTCTTTTTATTTATATCACCACATACATTCTATTTCATGTATTATATTCTTCAATTCATTTTATTTTATTCTTAATCCATTTTTATTCATGAATTCATTTTCCAATTAACTCTAGTATTTTTTTTTCTTCTTTTTCGTTACTGTCATTTGTACTTTTTCAATTCTCTCTCAATTTATTCTTATTTCATTCTATTTTCAGTCTGTATTATTTAATCTGTTTTCTTCATTTTTTTTCTTTTATTCCATTTCATTGTATCTTATATTTTATTTTTATTTCATTTTTTTAAAAATTCTCTTATAATGATTTCTGTCTTCCCATCTTTCTTCCCATTTCAGTTTCTTTTATATTTCTTCTTCAATATTTCTTCTTCAATATTTCTTCTTCAATGTTTCTTCTTCAATGTTTCTTCTTCAATGTTTCTTCTTCAATATTTCTTCTTCAATGTTTCTTCTTCAATGTTTCTTCTTCTTCTTCTTCTTCAATATTTCTTCTTCAATATTTCTTCTTCAATGTTTCTTCTTCAATATTTTCTTCTTCAATTTTCTTCTTCAATATTTCTTCTTCAATGTTTCTTCTTCAATTATTCTTCTTCAATATTTCTTCAATTTTCTTCTTCAATGTTTTCTTCTTCAATATTTCTTCTTCAATATTTCTTCTTGAATGTTTCTTCTTCAATATTTCTTCTTCAATGTTTCTTCTTCAATGTTTCTTCAATTTTCTTCTTCAATTTTTCTTCTTCATGTTTCTTCTTCAATATTTCTTCTCAATATTTTCTTCAATGTTTCTTCTTCAATGTTTCTTCTTCAATATTTCTTCTTCAATGTTTCTTCTTCTTCTTCAATATTTCTTCTTCAATGTTTCTTCTTCATTATTTCTTCTTCAATATTTCTTCTTCAATATTTCTTCTTCAATGTTTCTTCTTCAATATTCTTCTTCAATATTTCTTCTTCAATGTTTCTTCTTCAATATTTCTTCTTCAATGTTTCTTCTTTCAGTTTCTTTTATATTTCTTCTTCAATGTTTCTTCTTCAATATTTCTTCTTCAATATTTCTTCTTCAATATTTCTTCTTTTCTTCTTCAATATTTTCTTCAATATTTTCTTCTTCAATATTTCTTCTTCAATATTCTTCTTCAATGTTTCTTCTTCAATATTTCTTCTTCAATGTTTCTTCTTCAATATTTCTTCTTCAATGTTTCTTCAATATTTCTTCTTCAATAATATTTCTTCTTCAATTTTTCAATTCAATTCTTACATTTTCATTCATTGATTTCATTCAATTTTATGAGCTTTTCTTTCCCCTCAATCTCTATTCCATCATTTCCTTTACTTCCTTCAATTTAATTCGATTTTCTTCCATCATCCATTTTTATTCTTTTATTTTCTTTTTTCTTTTTTTATATATTATTTTTTTCACTCAAACATTCCTCTTTTCTTTCATTCTATTTAATTCAATTATTTTTTCCCATTACACATTGATCTTTTTTTTTTTCCTTCATGTGTCTTTTTTCCTTCATGTGCCTTTTTCCTTCATTTGTTCATTCATTGTATTATTTTATTTACTTTTATTTCTTTTATCATTGTTTCTTTCATTTTAGCATGATTCTCATTTTTTTATAATTTGACCATGACCCCTGTTTACATCATTCCATCATGTTCCTTATTTTCTTCATATCATCATAGCCCCTTCTTCCTTCATTCCAATCCTAACCTATTTCATCAGGGCTCCTCTATACTTTCTTTTCATCCATCCAAATTCCATTATTTCCTTCCTTCCTTTCATACAGACAACTTTTCTATTTGGTCAATTTTTTTTCTTCATTTTGTTCTACATGCCAAATTTTAGCCAATCGATTCCTTCCTTTCCTTCAACTTTTTTCTTGTCTTCTTTTCTCAACTCCCAAACATTACTCTTCATACCTTTCATTTCTTTCTTCTTTTTTTTTTATTTTCTACTTCCATTTTAAAACTTCCATTTTTATTTCATCTGCTGGGATCCAGATATTATGTGTCATTTTCTTCTGCTTTATTCAATTCCTTTTCACTTCATTTTAAAAATGTCTCTCATTTTTCTTCTCCTCCATTTTACTTCCCCTCCATTACCCTTTTGCTATCTTTCACATTTCTTTTTCTTTTTAGAATTTTCTTTTTCTTTCTTTTTATTTTCTTCTTTTGATTTTCATTCTTCCCTCAATTTTGTACCAAAAAAAAAAAAAAAAAATTCCTTCTACTTTCATTTTGCATTCCATTGTTTTTTTCATAACTTTTGTCTTTAATTTTCTTTGTTTTATTTTAAGATTTTTTTCATAAATAGCCACTTTTTAAATAACTTTTATTCTTTCTTTTGCAAAAATATTTTCCCCTTTTGTTTCAACTTTATTTCTTTGTAATCTTTCAATTATTACATTATTATACATTCTAATATATTATAACAGATTTCATAACATTACAATCATATATATATATATATATATATATATATATATATATATATATATATATTATATATTATATATATATATATTATATATATATATATATATATATATATATATATATATATATATATATATATATATTTATATTTTCTATGTTGAAGTATATTGTAACGCCTATTATATCATATGCTTGTGTGTTGGTATAGGGGCCGGGTTAGCTCAGTCGGTAGAGCGTTCGGCTAGAAACCACAGATTCCTAGTTCGATACCAGTCCCCGCCCACTCAGCGTATGAGTAGCACAGGGATCTGTGCGGTAAAGTAAGGAGCTGATGGTAGGTGTGGCGCTCCACCTCAGATGCTAAAACAATCTCCTTGGTCTAGCGCTATTGAAAAGGGGATAGACTACTAGCTAATACCGACATTAGGCCGCCCCGTTGACTTTACTTTTACTTATATATATATATTGTATGTTGAAGTATATTGTAAGGCCTATATATAATATATATATGCTTGTGTGTTGGTCTCTCTCTCTCTCTCTCTCTCTCTCTATATATATATATATATATATATTATATATATATATATATATATATATATTATATATATATATATATATATATATATATATATATATATATATATATGTATATATATATATATATATATATATATATATATATATATAGTTTCTACCATTTTAATTATTTTAATAGTCACCGGGTAGCAATTTTTGAGGCAGGAGACCAGGACGCACTTCCTCATAAATTACCGAAAAAAGTAACAAATTAGTTGTATTACTATTACTTGGGGCCGGGTTACCTCAGACGCTAGTGAAAAGGGGATAGACTCCCTCGCTGCATGGCTGATACCGACATTAGGCCACCCCGACGACTTTACTTTACTTACTTTACTTACTAAAATAATAAAATCTTAATCATTACTCATTAGATTTATTAGTCACTCTTCAATTTAGAGGTGCAAACTAATTACGGTTTGGTTTGGTTTGGTTGGTTGGTTGGGTTTTATGGCATGTCAACCCCTTGGGTTATTTTATGCCGAATACTTCTATTGGTAATTTGGTATTCAGAAATGTATAGGGGTTTATTTGCTGTAATCAAGTTTTCGGTAATTTATGAGGAAGTGTGGTTTTTGTCTTTTTTTGTCGTAATTCTTATTTATCATAATTTGTTTAGAAATTTATTTATAGAAATTTGTCGTAATTCTTGTTTGATTATAGAAATTTGTCGTAATTCTTGTTTAGATATGAAGATGGATATCTATCTATCTATCTATCTATCTATCTATCTACCTCAATTTGTTCATTTTTTACTTTGTTTATATCTATCTATCCACCCATCTCCATTTGTTCATATCAAAAAGGAGAAGCCCCACCCCCCTCTAAAATACATTTAACGCCCTAAGTTGGTTGTTTTCTTTCAAGTAACACCGCTGAGACGACATAGCTGAAGACGTTATTTTAATAGTCACCGGGTAGAAATTTCTGAGGCAGGAGACCGGGATGTACTTCCTCATAAATTACCAAGTTTTCTGTTGAGAATTTTAACATCAAGAGAGTGAGTGGCTGATTTTTGTAGGTCTGTGAACTTACATCCTTGATAAGAGGCCGCTTCTTTTCAAAAAGTTTAATATCCTCTTGGATATTAAAATTAAATTGCAAACTAATTACATAACATTTATTATTCATTCAAATGAACAATTGAGACTCGCAAACAAAAACTGGTTTTGTTTACAAACACAGAATTTTGACATTTTTATTGACACTTTAATTTAAAAACCTAATTAACATTTTTTAAAATGACATTCTTAATTTTTTTTCTTAGTTTGTTTTGGTAAAAAAGATAAAAGCTCAAATATTAAACAAAAACAAAGAAAAATGAAAGGTAAAACAAATTTTTATTAATTAACATAGAATTGGATTATTTACTTTTTATTGTTAAATCTTCTAAGAAGAAAGTCAGATGAAAATGAAGATTTAATATTTTTTTTTTTTTGTTGTTTCTTTTTAATTTTTTTTTGCGTGTGTTTTTTTGGTTACCAAATTAAATTACAATAGAAGTTGCTTACCTGTTATAGGCAGGTTAACAAGATCCCAGAAGCACACCTGCAGATAATAGAAAACCAGGTGAGTAGAAAAAGTTTTCACCAGGAAATTAACAAACCCCTCCCCCCCACACTCTCAACGCCAAATCATATTTGACTTATTGAAATAAATTAAACAAAAATATTTCGGTTATTTCCTATAAGTCTAACATAAACAAAGGAGAACCACTCTTGACTGATAAATTATTTATTTATTTATTTATTTATTGATCTACTAGGAAAAAAGAAGACAGGTTAGATATTAATATACATATATATATAGTTTTATTCATATTTATAACACAATAAAGAAATGGGTTATTTCCTATAAGTCTAACATAAACAAAGGGGAACCACTTTTGACTGATAAATTATTTATTTATTGATCTACTAGGAAAAAAGAAGACAGGTTAGATATTAATATACATATATATAGTTTTATTCATATTTATAACACAATAAAGAAATGGGTTATTTCCTATAAGTCAAACATAAACAAAGGGGAACCACTCTTGACTGATAAATTATTTATTTATTTTCCCATTAAACTAACCCTTAACCCTAACCCTAAACCCTAACCCTAACCCTAACCCTAACCACATCTTCTTTTTTCATAGTAGATCAATTAATAAATCCTTTTGTTGTTAAACTCTTTTGTAAATCCTTGTACTTTTGTAAACCTTGTAAATTTTGTAATACAAGTGTCTGCATTCTACTTTTGTGTTTGTTCTTCTTTGTCCGACAATTTGCCAACGACTACGGGGAAATAAAAACCCCTTCGAATCCGTAAATACTTTTAGTTAACCACGAGTGTGGCAGACAGGTTGAGAGTTAAAGAAATAACCAAACAACTAGAAATAGGAATAAAAGACTTGTATTACATATAACAATAAGGATTGCAAACTTTAGTTCGTCTGCACAAATGTTTATAATTTGTCACTTATCTGAGTCCTGAGATAGGGTATTATCAGAGCCCTTGCTACGGCCTTCTGATAGTTCGGATATGATAGACGTTCTGTTTGATGTCCGACTCCAATTCTGGTTGTTGAGGAAGAGGAGCGACCCTTATTTAGGTCTGTCCCCAGTGAGAGCTGGATCAGAAGAGACCGAGTTTGCTTATTCAGCTTTGCCGCCAAAGTATGCTGGCTCGTGATTGGTTGGTTCGAAACAGAGGCTCGCAGACAAAGGATGATAACCCCATACCCCAGAATTCTCAATAGTAGTTTTTGTTACAGACAAATAGAGAGCTAATCTCCATTATTTGATATAAGATCAATTATTTTAACTAGCAAAATAAAAAAATGGCCTCCGGGCGATGTAAAAATATATTTTTGAAAATAAATTGCTTGAGGAGGTGGAAGTTAACAATTAAATGTTGGAGAGTTTGAACCATATATTCATGAAATCATCAAATTTATTAAAGGAGTAAAAAAACAAAAACAAAAAAAAATTGAAATCAAAACTAAGTTCTATTAACTTTGAATATCTATTAAAATAAAACAAACTATATATAAATATATAATACCGGGGATGTATCTATTAAAACTTGTTTTAAAAACCAATGAGGACTGTCTAATATTGCAGGCTCAAATTTTGAGTGTATTTATTCTATGTTATGACGATTTTGGGTAATGTGACATAAGCAGTGACATAGTTTTTGTTACAGACAAAAACCAGAAGCGAATCTCCATTATTAATAGATTATTATTATTATTATTATTATTATTATTATAAAACCTATTTTGAGTGCACTTTGGGAAGGTGCTCTTTGTGTAATGGTTATCGCTGTAGGAAATGGACACAGCAAACTGAGTTCAAATCTCGGAAAAGACTGTTTATTCTTCCTCTATAAATATTGAAATATTTTCATTAATTAACATAGAATCGGATTATTTACTTTTTAAATTTTTTTTTTACACAGGGATTTAAATGGGGTATCCCACGAGGATTCAATTCACGATTCAGTAATAATGGATCTGCGGGACTAACTTAAAAAAAAATCCTCCTCTACCCAGGCGTCTTTGTAGTCATATGGACCATCTAATGTTGCATACTAAAATTTTGACGATTTTAGGTAATGTGGCATAAACAGTGACATAGTTTTTGTTACAGACAAATAGAGACCTAATCTCTATTATCTGACATAAGATCAATAATTTTAATGTAGATATTTTCCATTAAATCATAAAATATATGACCTGATCACTTTAATGCGAGCTTTCTAAGAAATTACCTGAGGCAACTTAGTATTAACAGCAGGCATTATGGAATACTTTGACTCTCTTAAATTTTCAATATGAAGCTGCTTTCCTGAGGAAAATCTTCTTGTCTTCATTTACAGTTCTTGTTGAAGTTATAAGTAATTGGATCCTTATGAATAAAATATATAATACATTCTTCACTTGTAATTATAAGCAATTTATAAATAATTAATTTACAGTAAGATAACAAATGGGATAACATAATTTTCATAAATATTCAAAGCATTTATCATAATAATGTTAAATAAAATGATTTTGTGGTTTATTGTGATTTGGTATACATGTTTATGACGTTGGTCTTTCTTTCTTTCTTTCCCTTGAAAAGGGACAGTAAAGATACATTAGCCCCTTTCACAATCTTGAGACAAATGACTCAGGTGGGTTGGTTGTTGTTTTATGGTATATCAACCCTTTATGGGTCATTTTATGCCGAATCAAGTAATTTTGATAAACAAAGGACTCAGGTGGGTTGGTTGTTGTTTTATGGTATATCAACCCTTTATGGGTCATTTTATGCCGAATCAAGTCATTTTGATAAACAAAGGACTCAGGTGGGTTGGTTGTTGTTTTATGGTATATCAACCCTTTATGGGTCATTTTATGCTGAATCAAGTCATTTTGATAAACAAAGGACTCAGGTGGGTTGGTTGTTGTTTTATGGTATATCAACCCTTTATGGGTCATTTTATGCCGAATCAAGTCATTTTGATAAACAAAGGACTCAGGTGGGTTGGTTGTTGTTTTATGGTATATCAACCCTTTATGGGTCATTTTATGCCGAATCAAGTAATTTTGATAAACAAAGGACTCAGGTGGGTTGGTTGTTGTTTTATGGTATATCAACCCTTTATGGGTCATTTTATGCCGAATCAAGTCATTTTGATAAACAAAGGACTCAGGTGGGTTGGTTGTTATGTTTTATGGTATATCAACCCTTTATGGGTCATTTTATGCCGAATCAAGTCATTTTGATAAACAAAGGACTCAGGTGGGTTGGTTGTTGTTTTATGGTATATCAACCTTTATGGGTCATTTAATGCTGAATCAAGTCATTTTGATAAACAAAGGACTCAGGTGGGTTGGTTGTTGTTTTATGGTATATCAACCCTTTATGGGTCATTTTATGCCGAATCAAGTCATTTTGATAAACAAAGGACTCAGGTGGGTGGTTGTTATGTTTTATGGCATATCAACCCTTTTGGGGTCATTTAATGCCGAATCAAGTCATTTGATAAACAAAGGACTCAGGTGGGTTGGTTGTTATGTTTTATGGCATATCAACCCTTTTGGGTCATTTAATGCTGAATCAAGTCATTTTGATAAACAAAGGACTTGGGTTTTTAGAGTACCGACTGTTGCTTAAGTAGAACAGGTTCATTAGTAATTAACTTTGGTGGTCTAGCAGGAAATGTTGCTTTCAGTGTGGCTTGACAATAATGAGATAGGGATGGATGGCAAGAGAGAATCAAGGGAATACATGTTGTCAGTACACAATCTTGAATCGGACACCAGGAATATCACCCACTACCAAATCCAGCTATTAAAACTCTGTCATTTTCCTCAATGAAATTCAAATAACCGACATTTGGTAAAAAAAAAGCTGTGATTTTGCCATTTTTAATCAGCTGTACTCTCATGCATTTCCTGATAGCAGAGTTGGGCTGTTTGACTTCAACACCAACTTTTTCCAAAACAATTCCCTTAGCATGAGAAGAGCCACCAAAAGGATTGGCCTTGTATCGGCTACCTAAATTGGCTTTTTTGTAATCATTATCGTGCCATCTTTGCTTATGTGAAATTCAAAGTTAATATTGAACATACAACTCCGTCACAGGTTGATGGACAAAGCATTTTATATAATACAGCACATGAATAAACAAGATACATAAACAATAAAGATAGAATAGGATAGTGTACATAAACATACATACATAAAAGGACTGGAGCGTCTGTACATAGAAATCACTTACTAGGAGGGGGGGCCGAGCCCCACCAAAGAAAGGGGTAGACAGTAGTCTAACCCATGTGCTTGTACCGGAGATTTAGCTAAAAGAGGAAGAGAAGTTCAAATAAAGCGCTTAACTCTTAACATCCTGTTGAGAATTTTCTAAATCCAGAGCCCCATTCCTTAAGTATTTATCAAAAAATGGCTAAAAACGGCCTTTTCATTTCAAGTTACCTGTTATTTCCCTTAAATCAAAGATATAAATATATTTAATATTACATTTAAACAAAGCTATCGTTTGGGGTAGATTAGGAAAATGAATGTGACTTTTGGCCAGGCGGAATCAGGCGGTATAGGATGTTAAGAGTTAAATACCCGAGGTCCCCTTGTGGGAACAAACGGCAACACCTCGGGAAGATAACTCTTCCGGCAAAGGGAGATAATCCCCACACTTACGACAATGGTCTTTCAGTTTTCGAGCAGTTCTCAAACCTCTCGGCTTACCCATGATGGTGGCTTCAGCGTAAAATGATGCAAAAGCTTACAATGATGTACAAAAACTGCTTAGTAAAACACAGACGATCATTCGAAAGCATCTTTAATATAAACAAAACTGCATTAACATTTATCATAATTGAAATGTTCCATAACACATTATTTTTGGCAAGCCCCAACCCCTTTTTATCATATGGGTGCTAGAAGGCGGTGGCTGTGGGTCTACATGTCCTGGGAATGACGTTAAACTCTGATGGTGAGGTTCCAGTTTTGGAGGTGTGGGGAATGTGGAGCACCCCTTCATAACCATTGCTCCCTGGTCCACTCTGACCCGGAGTGGTAGTACCTGTTAGGGTCCCATCTATGGGTTAAATAGAAAAACATGAGTTGATAAACAAAATTGTATTATCCATTAAGAATTGATTTATTTCAAAACTTTGTCGGCATTAAATGACCCACTGAGGTTGATATGCCGTAAAACAAAACAAACCAAACCAAACACATAATTAAAAAAAAATATTATCTAATATTACCTTTTATATCTAAAAACATTCATTTTAATCTTCAAAATTGAGAAAATTTGTATTTGTTTTATCACGGACTTAACCCCGGGATCCTGTGCCCATATTCACCGGTAAGCCACCCTTTATATATATATATATATATATATATATATATATACATATATATATATATATATTAATCTTTAAAAGCCTGTATATAAATAAAACATAACCAGGTATATACTGTACAAGACTCTTTGAACATTTTATAAAACCAATTTATATTCAATCTATTTTCTCTTTCTTCCATGATTCAGCAGTTCTAACTTGTAATCAGAGATTTTCAGAATTTCTTTTTATCATTTTTTATTCTTTTATTCTTTTATTCTATTATTCTTATAATCCTTTATCTCCAATTTTAGAATGAAATATTTGTTGTTTCTGTATTTAAACCAATACCTTTGTTCTCAAGAATATAGTACTCTATTCCTTGCTATTCTTATTTATATGTCTCTACCTTATTTTTAATTTATTGTCTATTCCTATATTCTTTCACACTGTTATTCTATTCCCTAAATCTATTCTTTTGTTTTCACTATGAACCACTGTGTTGCTTTCTATTACATTTTATACCATGTCTGGTTTTCTTCCATAATATATTTGAATGTTTTTTGCATACTTTTTATTCTTTACTACTATTATTATATTCTTTCATTCCTCTGTCTGGAGTATTTTATGTCTTCTATTTAATTTATAGCATTGATTTCGTACACATGATGAATGTTCTTTGTTTTATTCTCCTATTCTTTTGTTCCATTATTCAATTTCATTATTGTGTTCTAAGATTTCTTTGTTTCCATAATTATTCCATCACATTATATTCTTTTTGGTTTTTCTTTCTTTTATTACCGATATTTTGTGGTTTTGTTCTCTGTACATTCTTAAATCCATTGGCTCAGTAGATTCTATAACATGTAATTTCAATTATTATATTAATATTTTCCTTTGTTGTATATTTTATTTCTTTTTTCTTTAATTCCGATTGAGAGAGACAGTGAGTGGAATATCTTGTTATCTGTAATATTCAATCCATTTATCATAATATTTATAAGGCTATTAAAATAATATAGAAGCTTACAAATATACAAGTACATGTGGGAATATATTTGAAAGTATCTATGCTTTTATATATGTATATATATATATATATATATATATATATATATATATATATATATAGGTATTTACTTAGCTTCATGTACAAGGCCAAAATTGTGAAGGACTTAGCAGTGAACTCATTGTTCTATTGTAAAGTATTGTCTGTGAATGTGAGTATATATTGGTCTGTTTGTCTCTGTCTCTCAGTATATATATATATATATATATATATATGGAGGCGCATGTGCTAGTGGTAGAGTCATGGGAAATGGACTCGTTGATTCGAGTTCAATTCCTAGATGAAGCTGTTGGCATTTCACATTGCGCTAATACTCTTGGGAAAGGTATGAATCCATATATTCTCCCTCCAGCTATGGGTTAAATAGTAGGGCAGACTGGGCCCTTCAACCTTGGGTAGGTAACCAGTCTAGGAGAGGGATAACTCTGAATTCAAAGTTCCTGAGGTCGGTCGTTGATTTGGTTTGTGGCAACCCTTGATGCACCAATCCTTTCCTATCGACTGTGCCAAAAAGTGTGGATGGTCCAACACAAGCCTTCACCACTATAAACAAATCCCTGTGTGGGTGTTCATTGTGTGTGTGAACCCTCATGCGTTGAAAATCAATGAGAGAGTCCATAATATATATATATATATATATATATATATATATATATTATAATATAAAATTCAATATGACTATATTCATGTGCGCACATGTGTGTGTGTGTGTGTGTGTGTAAAAGACAATACGCACACACACAAACACACACACACACGCACACATATAGTGTGTCATAAAAGAATTGAGATTGAAGTTTTACTTACCAAGATAGAAATGAACAATGAATGGAACGTTAATTTTTTTTTCAGAATACACTGTGTGTCAAAAAGTGCAAAAAATCTCAATACTTTTTTGACACATCTTGTATATATATATATATATATATATTATATATGTGTGTGTAATTTGATATGACCATATATGTATATATATATATATATATATATATATGTGTGTAATTTGATATGACCATATATGTATATGTATATATGTATATATATATATATATATATATATATATATAAAAATGGTTTTTTGAAGACATATACATCCTTTATCAAACGGAATTAATTTAAAAATAAAAAATAAAAAATTTATTTTCAAAATAAAAGATTTTCTATTATAAAGGGAGGTAACTTCGTTGGCATTATTACAAAAAAATGCAAATTTTGAAAAAATTTATTTTTAGTAAATCCGAACTACAATAGCGTCCGCGGAACTAACCGACGTTATTTGCGGTCCAAAATGTGACATTGAGTAAAGATCTTCAACAAACACCATGGGATCTTGCTCAACAACCTGATGATTGCCCCTTGGCATGAAACCTGGGTCGCTGTTTATAATGAACATTGATCTGTGAAAACTCTGTAAAATAAATAAATATTAGCTCTTACAATTTGTGATTGAGCACTGTATTTTCTTTGTTTCATCACAAAAAAATTTGTTTTTACATATACCTATATATATATATATATAATAGTCATCCACATACACCATGTTTTGACTTATCAAGTCTCTTCAGTGTGGCAAGACATTTGTAAGCTACCCACAGCCGGGATAGAAACCCAATCGATTCAGCATCAGTCGGACAATTCAATGACCATGTTGGGTTCAAAGGTATAATAGCGTTAATTATTGTTAGTTGAACAAACAACTTTGACTAAGGGTGTTAAATATAACAATGGACTTTAATACAAGGACAGCATGTGGAGAAGCATTTATGATATGAAATACATATACATGAGACAAGATACATAGTAGATATATTTATTTACCAACTTCTCCACACGGGCAGGATGTGACACAAGGTCAATTTATTAAGCAGAGTTCAACAGTTTTTGAATTAAGAGTTTTCCTTCTAGATTGGTTGCCTAACCAAGGTTAAAGAGCCCAGTCTGCCCTACTATTTATCCATAGCTGGAGGGAGAGTAGGATTCATACCTTTCCCAAGGGTATTAGCGCTAAGTGAAATGCAATTACCACGTCCAGGATTTGAACTCGGGGCAACGGGTCCATTTCCCATGTCTTTAACCATTACACCACACGCTTCTATAGTAGATATATAAGTGACACATAAAAGGGATAAGATACAATAATGGTGTCGTCTAGTGAGTAAGTGAAGGTCGTCAGTCTAGAACCAACACAGTGTTGACTATTTATACATGACACTGTCCAATCAGATTATAATGAGGGGGTACCAAGGTATTTACATATTCATTATATCAGATAGGTTACAACTAATAGACAATTCATAGATATTTTACTTTTATTTGAATAATTTCCTTCATAGGATTTTATTGTTGGCAAGTATTCATATTACAATGAGAAGATTTTAATTGAATATTTTCTTTCAATTCTCTAAGACTGTAAAAATCATTTTTATCAAAAATTTCATTCTTCATATTTTATATTTCATACTTTATCTAAAATCATTATTCTTTCCAACAAATCCTTGTTCATCTAAGAATTTTGAATAAAGCATAAAAATAATTCCAATGAACAAAATTGTTGGCAATTAAGAATTGATTAATAAATCAAAAAAGTGTTTTTTAATTTTGTTAATGTTTATTTACATCTTGAAATAAAGTGAATCACATTTAATTGAAAAAACACCTTTCAGCTTTAAAGAGGGTTTTTAATTGGAAATTAAACAATTTCTAATTTAAAATTTTCTCACTTAAATGAATCCTGAAATTATTCTTTTTCCTCCTTTTTTGATTGGAGAGTTGTTGTTTTCTTGGATTTTTGTCTCAGCTCTCCTCTGTCCCTTCATTATTACATACATTGTGATTTTGTATTTTATTCTTCTTCTATTTCTGTCTTTATAATCATTAGTCAATATTCACTTAAATGCCAATTTCAATAACCTTATGTCAAATTACATTCTATTAAGAGAATTTTTATAAGAATCCATCTATCTATTATATACACAAATATATCTCCAGATTTGCAAGGTTCAACAATTCAATTTGCAGTAAGGAGATACATACACTCGCCAACAAAACAAAACAAGTTACATCTATTAATAATGGAGATTCGCTTCCGGTTTTTGTCTGTAACAAAAATTACGTCACTGCTTACGTCACATTACCCAAAATTGTCATAACATAGAATAAACACACTCAAAATTTGAACATGCAACATTAGACAGTCCTCATTGTTTTTTAAAACAATTTTTAATAAATACATGACTGGTATTATATATCTATATATAGTTTGTTTTATTTTAATACATATTTAAAGTTTACATTTCAAATTGTTTTATTTTTTTAATCCTTTGATGAATTTGATGATTTTACTTACTTAGGGTACAAACTCGCTGACATTGAATTTTTTATATAATGGCTCAAGATGGAAAGGGTCTTTATATATATATATATATATATATATATATATATATATATATAATGGAGATTCGCTTCCGGTTTTTGTCTGTAACAAAAACTACATCACTGCTTACGTCACATTACCCAAAATTGTCATAACATAGAATAAATACGCTCAAAATTTGAACATGCAACAGTCCTCATTGAAAAGGGTTTTTATATATATATATATATATATAATGGAGATTCGCTTCCGGTTTTTGTCTGTAACAAAAACTACGTTTTATTTTAATACATATTTAAAGTTTACATTTCAAATTGTTTTATTTTTTAATCCTTTAATGAATTTGATGATTTTACTTACTTAGGGTACAAACTCGCTGACATTGAATTTTTTATCCCACCGCTCAGGCAATATATTTCAAAAATCTATTTTCACATTGCCCAGAGGGTGTTTTTATTTTGCACTAGTTTATATAATGGCTCAAGATGAAAAGGGTCTTTATATATATATATATATATAATGGAGATTCGCTTCCGGTTTTTGTCTGTAACAAAAACTACGTCACTGCTTATGTCACATTACCCAAAATTGTCATAACATAGAATAAATACACTCAAAATTTGAACTTGCAACATTAGACAGTCCTCATTGTTTTTTAAAACAAGTTTTAATAAATACATGACTGGTATTATATATCTATATATAGTTTGTTTTATTTTAATACATATTTAAATTTTACATTTCAAATTGTTTTATTTTTTAATCCTTTAATGAATTTGATGATTTTACTTACTTAGGGTACACACTCGCTGACATTGAATTTTTAACTCCTATCCCTCAGGCAATATGTTTCAAGATTCTATTTTTACATCACCCGGAGGGTGTTTTATTTTCCTAGTTCTATTAAGAGAATTTGTATAAGAATCCATCTATCTATCTATCTATACATATATAAAGGGTAGTTGTGTGAATCTGTATGTCTGGGGGAAACTTCGGAAATAAAACAATTGACGACAGAGTAAATATATATACACATTAAATATCACCAGGGTGTATGGGTAGGTTAGAGTAACCTCCCTTTATTGATAGTTAACTTGGAGTGACCATTCGTGGAAATTTAGTGGAAATTTGGTTTGTTTTGTTTTACGGCATATCAACCTCAGTGGGTCATTTAATGCCGATAAAGTTTTGAAATGAAATCAATTCTTAATAGATAATACAATTTTTTTATAAATACATTTTTCTATTTAACCCATAGATAGGACCCTAACAGGTACTACCACTCCGGGTCAGAGTGGACCAGGGAGAATGGTGATGAAGGGGTGCTCCACATTCCCCAAACCTCCAA
>JALAJA010000618.1:0-12927 GCA_023376005.1 Doryteuthis pealeii | reverse complement strand
CACAGACGATGATGACATCACTATATCTTTCATTTGTGGACTTATGGTGGCTTGTTAGTCCAATCCTGACTTGCAGATGCGGTCACACACATTGCAGGGGAAATTCCCATCTACATTTGGTTGTTCATGACGATGAAGATGTCACCACTCTGCAGTCTTTGTTTATCACATTATTGAGCTGCTTAGCTCCTGTTGCAGCAGGCATCTCTCCAAGCCTGTTTTGATTTCACTTCATAACATAAGATACATATGTCGGAACTCTTTAATAGCATTGTTCATATAGTCAAACAATGTTAACTGGTTCCAAGCATCCACTTCTGGGATGAATTTTAAAAATAAAAATGAACATAAGTGCTAAAATATTTTCTAATCAATCAGAAAATTTCAAGCTCGTCAATTTCTGAGCCAGTTTGACTATGTAAGGGGGCTTTCACCCAGCAGTCAGAAGGAAATGGATCCTGGTAGCAGCCACTTCTAAGAGATGGCAAACAATCACCAAGCAGCAGCAACCTTAATGAAAATACAACCACAACTTATGAAATATTAAGCACAATTATGATATGTAATGACTGCTAATCTTTGTACACAAACTTAGAAGGAATTTTTGTTCTTTTATCTTAAACACATTTCATCTAGTGTTAAATTAACTGTAAAAAGAACGAGAAATAAGTTATGGTTTACCAAGACGAACATAAAGCCTATTCTCACTCGTCGATACAATAGCTCCTCTGTAAGATGAGCTATAAATTTTCCATGAACACTTAATCCATCAAACCCAAAATATTTTTCATACAAAATATTTTAAAATTGGTCATTATTGATTAACAAATTTTACAGGAGAAAACATTGTTACTTACTTTGGACGGATCGTAATCTTTGGTAGCTGGCACAATTTGAGCCATGTATGGAGAATTAGGAATGTCTTCCTCATTGCAGTGAATATGAACTGCGTATTCTCCAGGGGCTGTTGGCCAGTAGGTGATATCGGCAGTGCCGTCACCATTTCTTTGCAGTCAATTTGGCCTGGGAAGGACCTTCAATTGAGAAACCTGGAAAAAAACAAGAGTAAAATAGTCCAAATAAACTTTAAAATTACAAATATTTTTGTTTCTTTCTAAGACTTGCCATATTTCCTCAATAGTCACATGTTTAGACACCCATTTCATATTTATAAAAAATACTTCCACCATTCCATAAAAGTAATTTCATTTGGAGTTTATTTCATACACTAAATTTAAACTATTATGGGATAGAGTAGCAGTATTAAGTACAATTACTAAAAGTCTGAAGCACCCAGTGTGGATCAAAACTCACTGCTTGACAGTAAGGGATCAATGAAGCTAGCTTGTTAGTGATTATCTCATTATGGAGGGTTCAGGCATAGAGATCAGTTTCAATATTAATTCATACGAGTTACGGCTTTTGTACTATAAAAGACTTTTTTAAAGAAGTCAAGATACACTAAAATGTAGGATTTGAGGAAAGCAGGTTATGTGAGATATATAGCTTAGCGAATGAAAGGTCCTTCGGGTCTCAAACCTGGCCAGGGGTAGCTGTTAAGGTATAGCCACACTGATGAAAGGTGAAACCTTAAAACATATGTCTGGATTACTTATTTATTATATATTACTCCCACTTTGGTTGAGTTCTCTGAATAGGGATTTAATTGCAAAATTCACAGTTCTGGCTTCTAGCTAACCCTTGCTTTGTTTACAAATGTTTGAGGACTCTAGTGAATTCATTTCCGCTTAGAAATGTAGCGATTAAATTTTCTCCTATATTTGACAGCTGCCTCTGGCCGCACGGGTATAAAGGCTTGGCGAACGAAAGTTCATTTGGGTTTCAAACCCGGCCAGGGGTAGCTATTAAGGTAATAGCCACACTGATGAAAGGTGAAACCTCAAAACGTGTGGATTACTTTTTATATAATAAATATAATAATATAATAAATATAATAATATAATAAATATAATAATATAATAAATATAATAATATAATAAATATAATATATATATATATTATAAATATTTTCCTTAAAAAGGTTAATGAAGCATTAAATTTATTACTAATTTTGACTAGTATTATTAAATCTTAGCTAGTTACAACTTTTGATTGTCACTTCTAATAAGGAATATTATAGATATAAAAAAAAAAAAAAAAAAAAAAAAAAAGTATGGTTAGACTAACTAAATGGTTTGGTATTAGATGTCCAAATAACACTCTTATTAGTGCTTCTTACACAGTAAAGGTGTTTATAGAAAATGGTGTATTTTTTTTTGAAAAAAAAAAAAAAAAAAAAAAAAAAAGAAAAAAAAAGGATTATAACTTACCTAAGGCACCAGTTTCACCATGTGTCTCCACAACGAATGTAGCAGGTTTGCCTACCATACCTCCATGCAAAACCAGGACCATAAGCCTTATCTTAGACAACTTGAATGGACCAACCTCAACAACGAATGGAACTCTTGGTGATGTGTTGGTCGCTGTAAGTAACATTGATGGTGTAAGTACCTGGCTGGCGAGGGTGTAATCGCCAGCCATAAGTAGTGGCATCTATCTTCTTAATGTTCACAGGTTCAGGTACATTACCTACAAAAAAAAAAACAACGACAGTAAGATTCGATACAAGCATTTTTGAAAGGCTTACAATAACATTACATTGATTGTCTTTTAATTCTTTGAAATCCAAGTGGCCAGTATTTGTGCTGCTAATTGAAAAGTACATAAACCCAAGCAGTTGAAATTTCAGTCAGATTCATCACTTTTACATAGTTATTGCCAATGAAATGTAATTTTACGTTTTATAGACAATTCATTTTTAATATATCTTGAGTTTGAGTTTTGTTTAATGGCATATCAACCTCTGTGGGTCATTTAATGCCAAAAAGGTTATTTTGGATTTTCAGTCTTTAAAGTAGTGGTTCTGTGGTGATATTTGGTTATGTTTTATATATCTTTTGAAAAGGTTGCTTTTTTTTTTAAAATAAAATTAAAAATATTTCAAGGGTTTGTATTCTTAAAAGATGTCTTTCAGGTTTCTTGCTTGATAGTAATTTGCCGCGGATATGTTTAGTCTGTTACAATTTTAGAAGGATATGCTTGGTTGTAAGTTGCACTTTGCATGTTGGGCACACTGGGGCATCCTCCCCTTAATATATTTTAATTTGCGTATAGAATGTGTTAAACAACAGATTACATTTTAAAGCTATTTTTCAACCCAGGGTTGTGAGGTGGAGGGTTCTAAAAAGTTGAATATCAATGTGATACACCAGGAGGGTTCAAGAATCCATGGTGAGAGATTCTTGTGAAACAATTGTAATGATAGAAAAAAAAAAAAAAAAAAAAAAAAAAAAAGTAAAAGTTTTGACAATGTTAACTTATTTTTTTTTTTTACTGCATTTTTCACAATGCTCAGATGAGTCTACAGTCTCCAACTTTGAACTACTGAGCCCAATATTTTTGGTGCTGAGCACTATTTTACTATATAGTTATATTTAACAAATTTAAGTCTCACAAACTTGAAAATATCTGAGGTGACCTCATATCCTGAAGAAATCGTAATAGAAAAAGGGAAATGAAAATTCAAATACAAAACAATTGTTAAGTGGATGACTCCCCCCTCCCCCCAAAAAACCCTGTACTCACCAGGTCCAGTAATAGTGACCTTGAGATCACCATCACCAGCTCCTTTGGTGGAACTTTAAAGTCTGCTTTGTCTTTAACCCGGATACCTTTGGGCTGGATACCACGACCAGATGCATAGCATTTTTTGGCATTTGAAGCTGAAAGAATTAAAAGTTCAAAGTTAATATATCAACAAAAGATCTAAAAATCGAGAATAAAAAAAAAAAAAAAAAAAAAAAAAAAAAAATCAAAAATTAAAAAAAAAAAAAAAAAAAAAAAAAAAAAAAAAAAGGGGTGAAGCCATTTGCCGACTTTACTAGAATCTTTAACTCTTAACATCCTGTTAAGAATTTTTTAAGTCCAGAGCCCCATTACTCTAAGGATTTATTTAAAAAAAAAAAAAAAAAAAAAAAAAAGGCCTTTTTTTTAAAGTTGGTTATTATCCCATAAAGCAAAGCAAAGACTGCTAAATGTTTAATATTACATTTAAACAGGCTATCGTTTGGCGCAGATTAGGAAAACAAATGTGACTTCTGGCCTGGTGGAATGAGGCCGGTATAGGAGGTTAAGAGTTAAAGAATTACTTAAACCTGTTAAAATATTTAAACTTATCTAAATCTGAAAACCTATGAAATAGGAGGTGGTCACTACTAGAATAGGCTCAGTCCTAATAAGTGATCATCCTCCACGCATTAATCATTTGTGTTTTTTGTAAAAAAAATTAAACATTTTATTTCTTTAAACATTTTAATCTGTCTTGATATTTTGTGTAGCTAATGTCACAACATGAAATTGTTGGCAAAAAGGAAGTGATAAAATGATTTCTTACCAGTCGTGATGGTGACAGAAACAGGAGATTTGGGGATTGGTTGTCCACAGAACACAATGCTAATTGTGTGAACACCGGCAACTTTGGGGGTATATTCTACACGATACGAGCCGTCAGGCTGTCGTTGGATCTTGGGTTTAACTGCATTTGGATTTCCAGAGGGATCATTGATCACAACATCAACAGGACCATCTCCAGCATCTAAAAAGAAAATAAGAAAATAATGAGAAGTGTAAATAAAAATTAGTCTTCAAGGAAAGATACCATATATACTCGCATATTATGTGACCAAGACTTAACAGTAAGGAGTTGTACCATATAAGAGACACAAACTAAATAGTTTGCCAAAGTTAAACCTAGGCCAACTGATATGCCTAAAAATTACAGTTGCCAAAGAAAATCCGAGATAGTATCTATGTCTATTCTGTGTGAATAGCAGTTGCAAGGTGGTCAAAGTGTCTGAGTTCACACACAACAGCCGCTATAGCCACTTCCTCGCAGAGTCTGTTTAACACTTGTCAACTACCACTGCTGCTGCTAGGCCTTCTTTCCTTCTCTTTCTTTCCTTCCTTCTCCAAACAGAACGCCGTATCACAAAAGCACGCAAAAATTGCTACGCCCTCTCTGCCCAAAATGGGCCACTTTTATAGTGAAAACAGGAGTTGCAATGCACCATTACCCATAGTGCCTTTCAATACCAATAAAAGTGTCTTCTCTGCCCCCCCCCAACTTTTCGACATTTCTCACTCCGACCGGACTCCAAGACACACCGCCCACATTTCTTTCTTCTTCGCTACATTTCTCTTTGCAAGTATTAGTGAATTCAATGGATGGTGCTGATGAATACTACCACAAGACAAGACAATAGCAGTTATCATCAACAGAAAGGCTAATTTCAATATTGATCTTTAAAAAATTATTTTAATAAATATTTGCTTGGTTTTATTAATTTCTAGTTGGCTTTATTTCAATAAATTAAAAATCCAGTCTATAAATCTTAAAAGAAATCCATTAACAAAAAGAAATAACTAATTTTATTTACTGTACAATGTAGTTTGATTTAGTTAAATTAGGAAAATTTAGCAATGAAAGCCAAGAGTGATGCAAAGAGCTAGTGTCCAAGCTGTTCTATTTTTCGATTATACCCCTGAACTTCAAATCTTTTTATATACATTATTTTCTAATTTAATTTTGGTTTGTTTAACAGCATATCAACCCTTTTTGGGTCACTTAATGCCAAAAAGTCATTTTGATAAAAGTTTTGAACCATATGACCTTTAGGCACCCCTTTTGCAATCTCGATTTATAAATACATTTTTTTCATTTACACTGTCAACATTCGGTTGTTTGTTAGGGGTTAGTTTTATAATAAAATAATAATTTAAGTGTAAATAAAAATTAGTCTTCAAGGAAAGATACCATATATACTTGCATATTATGTGACCAAGACCTAACATTAAGGAGTTGCACCATATAAGAGACACAAACTAAATAGTTTGCCAAAGTTAAACTTTGGGCAACTGATATGCCTAAAAATTACAGTTGCCAAAGAAAATCCGAGATAGTATTGTGTTGTAGAGTAGCTAGCACAACTTCAGCATTATCAGATGGGCTGGCTCATAGCATTAAATAACCTACGAATGAAGTGGATTAATAAGCTTAATATTCAGACTGATCTTACTGCGTTTCGCTTTACTGCATTTGACCCTCCTCTATTGTAAGTTTCTTGTTAATGGTTTTGTAACTTATTGTTCTGTGCTTTTTGTATGTATCTTATCACCTTAAACTCTTTAAAAATGAAAAGAATAAAACTTAAGCTTTCTCGCCACGGATACGATGGGCCAATTGGATGTCCTTTGGCATGATGGTGACACTCTTGGCGTGGATGGCACATAAGTTGGTATCTTCAAAAAGACCAACCAAGTAAACCTCACTAGCCTCCTGCAAAGCCATCACATTAGAACTCTGGAAACGGAGATTGCTCTTGAAGTCTTGGGTGATTTCACGAACCAACCGCTGAATAAATATATTAAGCACTATGTTTTCTGTGTATCATTCCATCTGGACGATACATTTCGGACAATACTCGAGTATATATGGAAATTTCTTTAGAATTTGGTAAAGATGTTTAAAAAACGGGAGCAAGAGGAAAAAGAGAAGTAAATGACAAGAATGTAATATAACATATTTTTTTTACCTTTAGTGGAGATTGTGAAATAGGTCATTTTGGCTACAACGTTGCCAGCTTCAAGACCTGGTCCTGCAGCCTTTACTTTAGATGGGTCACCTGCTGCGGCAGAGACGGCCACCGTAAATGGACTCTTGGGAATTTCCTTGCCAGAGTATTTAATGATTACCTGTAGAAGAAAAAAAAAAAGTATTTAATGATTACCTGTAGAAGAAAAGAAGGAAGTAGCTATACACAGTTATTTAAACAGCAAGGGAAAAAAAGTGCCAATATGAAAACTTTAAGGGCATTGGTCAGACTTTCAACTGAAAGTTAAGCTTAGCACAAGGCCAGGAAAAATGGACATCCAGTGAGTTGATTTTGTTTGTTTGGTTTGGTTTGGTTTGTTTTGTGGCATATCAACCTCAGTGGGTCATTTAATGCCGATAAAGTTTTGAAATAAATCAATTCTTAATGGATAATACAATTTTTTTAATAAATACATTTTTCTATTTAACCCATAGATGGGACCCTAACAGGTACTAACACTCCGGGTCACAGTGGACCAGGGAGCAATGGTGATGAAGGGGTGCTCCACATTCACCAAACCTCCAAAACTGGAATCCCACCCTCAGATAGAGTTTAACGTCATTCCCAGGACATGTAGACCCGCAGCCACCGCCTTCTAGCACCCATATGATAAAAAGGGGTTGGGGCTTGCCATAAGGGCAATAGAGTTGGGAAAATCATATAGGTGCTAGGGCTTGACGTGACCAGCCGATTGATCGGAGGGGGCCTCTCCGACCGCCCGTCTAGCCCAAGATAGTGCCAAAGTGGAGTATTGCATGTCATGAACTGCTCATCCACCTGGGCTCTATCCTTAAGCATCACGGGTCGCCACCCACGGCCAACAGGTGGCCCCATTGGGGGAGTCTTACCCCTCTGCAGAGGTGCATTCTAACGCACCAGCTGACAGGGCGGTCCAGTGAGTTGAGGCACCCGATTTTCAACTAAAAGTTGAAAGAAAGCAAAAAAAATTTTTTTTAAATAAAATTAGTTATTAAAAGCAAACTTACCTTATAGTTCCCCTCCACTTTTGGGGTGTACGAACAGGTATAAGTCAAATATTTATCATTGTTGAAAACAGCTTCGCACTGAAAAATAAATAAAAATAGTAAGCTTTGAGTATTAAGTGAGGTTACTAGATGAAATTTACTGAACTAAACCCAACTAATAAGTCCATGTAAGAGACTACAAGAATTCTAAATTCTCTTGAAGACCAAATATTTAATATTATCAATTAGTCATTAAGTTTATTTTTGTTTGGTACAAGATTGCCAGCATGGAGTATCTAGAAAGAATCAAACACTACAGTAATATTTTAACCATTATTCCACAATAGAGTGACTTAAATATTTAACCTTTCACTACCACAAAATTTAATTTCAGCTGTTAAAACATTGTACCCCAAAGCATAATTTTGCATATATAAGACTTATGTACATTTAGGTATCTCTTTGATACCTAAATATCTTGTATTTTACCATTCATGAATGTGTCATTATCTCTACTCTCGTATATGTATTTATATTACTTATGTATGTATGTTTATGTACACCTCTATGTATTATGTACCCTGTTTATTCTGTGCTGTATATAAAATGTTTTGTCTATCAACCTTTGTCGGAGTTTTATCTTCAAGTATTATCACTTTGAACCTTACAAAACCATACTGGGAAGAGGAAACTGAAACCATGGTATATTTTATTCAAATTACAATTGTTTATTTTTCAATCACAGTAACAAATTATAGAGATGACAACAGACACTTAGATTTTTGAAACATATTGCCTGAGAGGTGGGAGTAAAAAATTCAATGTCAGCGAGTTTGTACCCTAAGTAAGTAAAATCAAATTCATTAAAGGATTAAAAAATAAAACAATTTGAAATGTAAACTTTAAATATGTATTAAAATAAAACTATATATATAGATATATAATACCAGTCATGTATTTATTAAAACTTGTTTTTAAAAAACAATGAGGACTGTCTAATGTTGCGTGTTCAAAATTTGAGTGTATTTATTCTATGTTATGACCATTTTTTGGGTATTGTGACGTAAGCAGTGATGTAGTTTTTGTACAGACAAAACCGGAAGCGAATCTCATTATTAATAGAAGACAAACGACGTTTTCTTACCATTTTCTGACCTTAGGATTGAGGACAAGGACTTCAAGTTCGCCTTGGCCAGCACTGAAGGTCTCCACGGTGAACGATGTCTTGGCCCCCTTGGTGTTACCTGTTGGCTCAATACCAGGACCGTAGGCACGCACTCTATTGGGGTTAAGACGAGGTCGGAGTGGGGCCGCAGGGTTCAGCTTACAGTTGGGGGGAACTGAGAAAGATACGTCATCATACTCATCTCATCCACTTTAGGGTTGATCATCTCAGATGGTCTGATCAGCTGCAAAAAAAAAGACATCCAGATTAGAGAGAGAGATTTACAATACAATTACCAAGACAAATTTTACCTAACCCCCCAAAAAACATAGGTAATTTATCAGTGTTTTTTATACCAAAATAATATTTGTTGAGAGGATGTCTCATGAACCTAATCATTCCAGAATTTGACAGTCTAAATAAAATTTGGCGATCAATACAACTGCTGGTTTTAACACGAAAATATAAAATGTGTTATTAATAACAATTAAGTTCATTTCAAATAATGCACAAGCACAATTAAGAACACATTTTATGATATTTTTGTGTTAAAACATTCAGTTGTATTAAAAAAAAAAAAAAAAAAAAACAAAAAAAAACATTCGTATTTTCAGTGAAATGAAAATGGCTGATCAAAAAGATGGCTTCTTCAAAGTGAAAGAAACAAGGGGAGGTTACTCTCGTTTATGTAACTAATGTTCAAATTACCATAAATTTTAGTTCCATTTTTCTTACAAAAAAAAAAAAAAAAAATTTTTTTTCATTAAGCCAGCCCCAAATATTTAGAGTAACAAGAAAGGAATACAGAAAATGAAAAATACAACACCCTGAATATTTGTTTAAACTTTCTCAAGATTAAATGTACATGTAATACAGTTGGATAGGTGCATAGTTCAATACCAGCCCTCCCCAACTCAGCATACGGTAGCACAGGGATCTGTGCGGTAAAGTAAGGAGCTGATAGTAGGTGTGGCACCACTCAGATGCAAAAAACAATCGTCCTTGGTCTAGTGCTAGTGAAATGGGGGATAGACTCCCTTGCTATTTTGGCTGATACCAACTTTATGCCACCCCGACGACTTTACTTTTTTTGTTAGAGAAAATGATCCCCAATCCTGATCAGATAGAGATTCCAAAAAGGGTGCATCATAATACTCAGACCCCCTAAACATATTTTGGTGAATGATCAATTCAGCATATTTCAGTGGTCAATAAAGAAATTTCTTTGGTAATGTTCAAAAAGTTGTCTAGAAATGCGTTGTGCAGCCGACCAAGTCTTCATCAGATGACCCCCTGACCCCAGAGTAACCAGCCAATGAAAATTTTGTTGGAAACAAAATGGCTGCATTGCCAATAGAATCTGTATGTAATAAAATTATTCAGTTAAGAGTTCTGTCCTTGCTTTATTTTTAAGTGAACAATTAATCACGTGTCTTTAGTTATTTAGTTTAGCTAGAATTCCTCCATCCCATATTTATATGGTCTTTCCTTCCACTAAGTTAAAGCTGGTTGATTTTACAGCTATCAAACCCTTGGCTTATTTTTTATGACAAAGATGCCGTTTTTTTTCATTAGTTTTTGCATCTAACATGGAGTGGCTGTTCACCTACCTCAGCTCCCAATTTACCACACAAATCTAAGTAACGCTACTCATACGCTGAACCCAGACCTGTGGTTTCTGAGTGGATGCTCTATCTACTGAGATACTGAGACATTTCCTTATCAATGAGGGCCATTAGCAATATACACGGAAATTTCAGTGATATTTACATGAAGATCTTATCAGTCGGGTAGAGTGTTCGGCTAGAAACCACAAGGTTCCTAGTTCGATACGGTCCCTCGCCAACTCAGCATATGAGTACACAGGGATCTGTGCAGTAAAGTAAGGAGCTGATGGTAGGTGTGGCGCTCCACCTCAGACGCTAATATAATCTCCTTGGTCTAGCGCTAGTGAAAAGAGGATTAGACTCCTCGCTGTTTGGCTGATACGACGACTTTACAATTAGGCCGCCCGACGACTTTACTTTTACTTATGTTTCTTACAATAACTTAGAATTGGTTATTTCTTAAGTCTAACATGATCAAAAGGGTGTGTGGTAAATTGGGAGCTGATGGTACAGGTGAAGCACTCCATGTTAGATGCAAAAAACATCTCCCTGGCCTAACGCTAGTGAAAAGGTGATACTCCTTCACTGTACAGTGGATAGTGACAAATAGGCCACCTCTGCTGCTTTTTTAGTTTAGTGGCTTTGTATCACAAATTACTTATTTCAATACAAATCTGGATATTTCATGAAATACTCTAGAAGGCACTAGTGTAATGGTTATCATTATAGGAAGTGGAAGCATTTCAAATCCTGAATGAAACTATTTGCATTTCAGTGCTAATACTCTGACTGATAGATTATTTATTATTGATCTACTAGAAAAAAAAAAAAGACTGGGTTTAGGGTTGGGATTAGTTTAATGGGAAAATAAATAATCTATCAGTCAAGAGTGGTTCCCCTTTGATTATGTTAGACTTCTAGGAAATAACCCTAGAATTTTTTAGATTAAATTTATACATATTGATAGTAATTTGAGATTTTATTTAATTGGGTTATCTTCAAAAATAAATTTATAATCTCTAAGAAAAATGAGGCAAAAACCACAAAAAAACAAAAAAAAAAACAGGTTTATTTTCACCAGTAAAAAAAAAAAATAATAAATAATAAATATAAATATCTTATTGAAAGACTTGTAGGGTTTAGCTAAAGTTAAGTGTGTTTGCCAGGAAACTTTTTAACCACACCTTGTCTACTCAAGTGTAAGTCATGAATTTCTTTCCAAATTGGGATAATAAAAGTTAAAAAAAAAAAAAAAAAAAAAAAAAAAATTGATAAGGACAGATAAAATAAGCCTACTTGTACATCGCCACCCAGACCTTTTGTTCACCCCCACCTCCTACACCTAACTGGACACCACCACCATTACCACATGCCTTTGTATAGAGAGAGAGAGGGGACTTTCACAACTTTCACGTGTGACTCAGCAGACAAGACTAGTTTTGGGAGTCGAGGGGTTGAATTGCCATGAATGAACACATGTAAGATGGAAAGAGGTGGTGGGGAAATATCTAAAGAAAGGGTGGATTGATATATATATATATATATATATATATATATATAGTAATATATATATTATATATGACAGTTGGTTTTAAGTGTATCTCAACTTCAGCCTTTGAAAATAAAAAGGAAACTATGAATGGACATGGATGGGGGGGAGGTTTTCAGAATTAAGGTTAGGCTCACCAACAATAATAGGAGCCCCCCAACCCCGAACTAGGGGTGAGGGAGATAACTTCTCAAACGCCTACATTCAAACTCCAATACAATACCACTCTTTAAAGGACTCAAACGACAATGATGGATTGACGAAATAGAAACTTCTTGTAAGATTTTCAGACTCTAGAATATACATACTATATATATATACATTACACATAACATACATACACAATATACATACATACACATATAATAACACAACACACTTTAATACATATATACATATACATATACATACATATACAATATATATAGATGTGTGTGTGTGTGTGGCAACCGTGAAATCTTGTGTCATTTGCACTAATATGTGACAAAAGATTTACCATGTAGTGAGATTGTGCTCTTTTTCTTTGTTCACGATCACCTAGGTAAAGATTATCTTGTGTCACTATTAAGCCTTGGAGTTGGTAACTGTTCTTCATTTTGTAATAGTCTATTGGTTTTTGGTATAGTTGATTTAGATCAGTCTTTAGAGCATCCACAAGTTACAGGGTTTGGCCCCCCCAACTGTGCTCTGAATAGTACAACTTAGATCTATGCGTAAATGGGGCCATGGTGCTCCACAATCTCCCCTGGTCTAGTGCTAGTTAAAGGGGATCGACTCCCTTGCTTTCCAACTGGTACCCAACAATAGGCAATACTGGTGTGTGTAATTTATATATATAATATATATATATATATATACATACACACACGGTAGGTAATAAGTCTAGCGAGAGGGATAACTGAATTCAAAATTCCCGGAGGTTGGTCGTTGA
>JALAJA010000617.1:0-35527 GCA_023376005.1 Doryteuthis pealeii | reverse complement strand
ACAAACAAATAGGACCCATGGACCTCCCATATCACTCAAATTGGTCATATGTTTTCTAGTATTGGAAGTGCATCAGTCCTAATTGTACTATTTTTGTCATAAATGTTATTACAATTGGAAATTGCAAAAAAGTAATCTGTGTCTTTAAAATTTCTATATACAGTTTATATGTATTCATTCATCCTAAAAATGTTTGAAATTTAGTTGTATTTTTAATGTGGATATTTCTCCTGGGGTCTTTTTCATTAGAATGCATTTTGTCTGATTCCAGGTTGTCTAGTCAGTATTAAAGCATTTATCTGCGTTCTTTTAGTAAATCATATGCAAAGAAATTTTCTATAATTCTCTGAACCAAAAAAATTCCAAAAGGTTTAGAAAAATTATATTCGAGAGTGCACCGCATATTAATAACCACTTGCGTGCTGACTGTTGAATTCAAAAATGTAACTCCAACAAATATTTTATCCTTCAGAATTTTATTTTTGGTCAATATATTTGCTTTAAAAAGACAGTTTTCAGTTTAGAGGCGCCCAAATTAGATATTCGTTCATTGTCTATAGATATTCTTATATTTTGAGTATTAATAGGAATTTAAAATTGTGAAAAAATGTGGTTGGGGGGGGTGGGGTGAGAACAAAAAATGTTCCATTAGTCCAGTTCTTATTCCCATGGACATTTGAAGTTGTCATGGATACTGGACATTATGCTTGTTATTTGTTATAATTTTTACTCCTGGATTGAAAAGCAAAAGATCAAAACAAAATCAGATATTTAGTGATATTCCCAAAAACTGATTTTCATTTATAATTTTGGCACCATTTATAGGCATTTGTTTTCCTCATTGCTTGACTTAGGGAAATAAAAAAAATAATTGCGCCTACTTGTCCCAAACTTATAATCTCCAGAGAAAAATGAATGGTTTAGGTAGTGAGGTAAGAGTGGTATTATGGATTGACAGCATAAAATAAATCCTGTAGACTTAATGATTTGCATTTATACAATAACATAGATGATAATTGGATTGATAAAATGGGTCTAGTTTTCACCCATATCTTGTCTTTTATTTCATTTATCTTCTTTATGGTCTATTATACCTCATCTGATGATAAATAGGACAAGATTATCTTGGCTATACCTTGTAGATTAAACTTCTTTTTTTTCAACCCCAGGTGTTTATAGCCAGCCACCAAAGAAAGCAGGTGAATGATAGTAAATATAGAATATTAAAATTATAAAGAAGCTTTCATTTTGATCCGTCAAATAAATCAGTACGCCACATAGATGAGTGCAGGTAATAAAAAAAGAAAGAAAAACCTTGTACAATGAAACTTTTATCTATCAACACAATTAGAAAAAGAGTGGCTAGTTTGGTGCCATCGTATAGATGCCAAAGTATGAATAGCGAAGAGAGTGAAGTGATAAAACAAATGATAAATTGATCTGCCCATTCCCTCCTAAAAAGATGCACCAGTAAATACAAGAAATACTTGGGTTTCCTGATCATTCACTGTACAAGCTCTGCATTACCACTAAAAACTTATGCGTAACAACAAAATGATTCTTCAAAAAAAATCTGATAATCAATAAATTCCTAAAAATAAACAATTTGATTTATTCATAAAAAGAAGGAAGAAATCTAAAGTGAGTATGTTCATTTCGTTTTTTTTTTTTTTTTCGTTTTTTTTCTGACAAATTTTAATTATGGACTCAATTCATTTAGGACATGTGAATTTCAGATCAGGTGAATGAAAAAGAAAAATACAACACATTGAAACAAACATAAATATGAATCTTAACTTTTGAACTTTTTTCTATTGCAGTTAGACGTTGTCATAGGAAACAGTTTTTAAGAAGAAAATTATCAACCAGCATCCATTATTATGCACCCAATCAAATTATTTTGAAAACTTTAGAGATTCAACAAAGTTTAAATGTTCACCAGTTTTTAATTCTACTACTTATCAGTAATTTGGTGATGGGATTAGTATTTGTACTGTGTTTTGACTATGACAACTAAATATGTTAAGATGCAACAAAGTGGAATACCTCATGAAAAGTTTTTTTCATGATGGACATTGGGAAAGAATAGTAGAACATTTTTTTAAATTAGTAATCTATCTATCTATCTATCTATCTATCCCCAATCAAAAACATGTCCTATATTAATAATTATATAAGAATACTAATTGATTATTCCTGAAATCTGTCCTTTTCTGTTCCTGAGTGCACATATCTGGCTATTACCCAGTATCCTCGTTCTCTATGCTTGTCATTTAAAAAAGAAACACAAAAAGATCCACAATCAGGAAACAATCCGTATCGACTCTGGTCAGTCTTCCTTCAGGGCAATATGGAAGAAGCCAAGCCCCTTGGAAGAACACCAAGTCTTTTCCAATGATCAGCATGGCCGGCTTTTCACCAGATTTTAACAATGAAAATCATTATCATCATCATTTTTGTTACTATGTGTCATTCTCTTCTTTCTTACTATTGATGTGATTATCACGTACCAATATTTTATTGTTGCTCGGCTTTTAGGGAAAAAAAATGGAATACTACTGAAAAGAAACATCAACGATGCAAATATAATTTCTCCAAAATCAATCTCCTTAATCTTAAAAAAAAATCATTTTAAGTTGTCCAAAAATGTAATTTCAATTGTGTTTTCCCATTCCAACCTTACAAATTTTAGGATGGTGACACATTTTTTTCTGAATAAAACTTTGCAGCTGTTCTTTACCTCTAGGGATAAAAAGATGAAAGCATGATTTATTCAATGACATTTTTAATTTATTTTTTGGATTTTTTTTTTTTTTTGAAGTATTGTTATTTCTTATAAAGTAATTCAAACAGGATTTTAAGTATTTTGTACAACCTATTTCCATTTGTGGTTCTTAGATATAGATATATTATCCTTAGCTAAGGAAGCCTATTTTCCATCTGAGATGTTCTTCTTGTTAGTTAATGACTCTGGCTGATCTTGCTGAATCCTTAATTTTCACTCTATTTCTCCTGTTTCTTGTATGGCTCTACTTTAATCTGTTTCATTGGTTCAGGTTTTGTGTGTGTGTGTGTGTGTATGTTTTTAGATAAGAAAGAAAATTGAATTGACATTTTGTCTATTTATCTGATTTTTATAAGCTGACATATAAGTGTTTATTTTTATTGTAAAATAAATTAAAATTTTGACAGACTGCATTACATATTTAAAACAAATCCTTTTGAAAAAATGGTATGAGTTACCTCTTCCTTTTCTTTTTGTAAATGTCTTGTTGAGATGTTAACCATTGGAAACTGAGAAATATATATATTCAGTTGTTTATAATATATATATATATATATATATATATATATATATATATTAATCTGTGTTAGTAGTTAGGAGTAAACAGAAAGCACAAATGAGTGACTGCTTACATGAATTCCATTCTGAAGTATGTCTGTGGACATTCTGCTGCTTTATAAGAGAGTTGGACTGATGTTACATTTACCATATTTACTTGAGAAATTTGTTATTCAATTAATCACAGAGATTGGAAATTTGAAATTAGATTATTCATGTGGCTGAAATATTTTCTAAAAATATTCTGGCATCTAAAGAAAACTGTCTTTTTTTTTTTTCAAAATGATTTCAAGGATTTTGTGTTTTTGAAAAGAAGAAACTGAAAGAAAAGTGCATAATTACTCATCCAGTTATTATGAAAAAAAACTTGCAAGAAAGATATTGTAAACCAGATGCGTGTCAGATGTAATTAAACTTCCAATTTGGATTGCAGTGAGTAAGAGAGAATTTAAAGTAATCGATGGATGATTCTAGACTTGGAGCTTCAGACTGTGAAATTGTATCTCTTAAACTGCTAGGGATAAAAACACACACAAATCTCAAGCAGAAAAAGAAAAATGAATCTGCAGTTTAGTACATTCTACATGCATACCAACTGCTTAGAGGATGAAACAATTTTGTTGCATGATCTGTTAAATGTGTGCCCATTACAAAGAGATGAATGAATTGTATAATGGTAAAATCTGTGTTAGGGTAACACAAATGTAAATATATAAATTTTTATCTTCCAGCTTAGGTAGAGAATCATTGATACTTTTACCTCATTTCACATTTTAGTTTTATATTTGGGGAGTTTTGAATATAAACTAGAAAATGCAGAGAAAAATTGTTTTGGCATAAGTAAGATAGTTTTCAAAATTATCTAAATATTGCTGTCATTTTTTGTGGCACCGATAAACTAGTATTGTAATAAAGACTAATTGGAACTTTTCAGTTTTTGTGAAATAAAAGATTAATAAGGAATTGAAAAAGTTTATTTTGTATAATACTACTTCTAATAATGGTATTAAACAAGAGATAATTATTTTGTTTAGTGGTGTTTGAACTGTACCATTGTTTGTTTGTTTTATAGTCAATCTGTATGAGACCTCTGAACAATTTATTCTTACACTATGCTTTCTTGTGTATAAAAATCATGTATCACTTATATGGATCAACTATGAAGTGCAATTAGGATTTGGGAAGAATAATTATGACAAAATAAATTCTCTTTATTCCAATTTGGTTTGGTGGGAAAAAACACTTTTGAAAAAGAGACTGTTTCTGGTTTCATACTTTTAAACTTATCTAATTGAATGTAATCTTATTTTTATTAATTTACTTCTAATTCATTCTTCTGTTTTGGCTAACATTGTTTTAAAATTTCACCGTCTTCAATTGAAAAATTGATAGGTGAATGTAAAGAAAAAGTGAGAGAGAGAGAGAGAGAATATGGTGCTAAGCATTATTTCTATTTGTATCAATAGCAAATAAGATTTATTGTGACACATTCTTTGTATAATCATAATCTTTACAAAATATGATACATAAAAATAAGATATAAAGAGATTTAAAATAATATGGCATTTTTTTTTAACAAAGAAGTTAAAATCTAAAAAAGATTGTCTGGCAAGGAAGAGGATTAAACTATTCTTAAAATAGTCTTTTACACAATTTTTTTATAAAATAAGTAATAAAGTAAAATTTACTATCTTCATGCAAGATTGAATAGTGTAAAGAGTTGTTAAATTTCATTTAAAATCTAATAGCAAAGAGGACAAACATACTGGTGTTATTAATTCTATAAACCAGGGTAAATGACAGGGTACAAGAAAATACAATTGGAATTAACATTGAATTTATCTAAACAGCTGGAAAATAAGAAATATCCATTATTGTCTTGAGATAAGGACATCGATTTAAATAATTTTGGAGGGCTGTGTCATTGATAAAGTGATGAATTATTTTAGAAATGAAAAAAGGAAAATCTTTATGAAATGGGTTTGCTTTGAATATTCCTTTCTGAATAAATGGAGTGAAGCTGTTGTTATTGAGGAATTAATCTTCTTGTGATAAGCTGACCTATTCATAACTGCACCCAGGAGCTATAAACCTAATCTGTATTGTCAGGGTTTTCTTGTTTAAGATTTTCTCAGCAAATAAATTAAGACAAAACTGAAAATAATATTTAATGAGACAGAATACCCATGTGAATTTTTGATAAATAAATAAATACAACAGCTGCAAAATAAAACAAACTATTTACTTATGTTTGGACTTTTGTATTTTTACAGATTATAATGTTTAAGCACATAATATTGAAAAGATGTGTGTGGCAAAGAAGATAATTTGTGAAAAGAAAATTGGATTTTAGATCTGACCTAAATTATCATATCCAGCAGCAGTTTGGGAATGATTTGGTCATCATTTATTTTCATTGATATTTTGAAATATTATAAAGAGAGGAAAAAAGAAGCTGTTTTGAGTTTTTTTATTTTTTTTATTTATTTAAAAAAAATCTAATGACATGATTACCTCTTAAAAATTCAGAAAGATATTTGTGCAGATAAATAAACATTGCCATAACTGAATACAAATCAAAGCAGGAATGTATTTTTATTGAATGTCATTCATTCATCAAAAGTATCCAATTCTGAAGGAAAAGCCTTTCTTGTAAATAAACATGTTTATGAGCAAACTCTACAAGAAACTGTTTGTTATGGATAGAGAAAAACAATGATAGAATACTAATATCTGAAAAAAGCCTTTTTTTTTTCTGTGACATATTGAACATATCAATAAGGAAGCAGCAACAGAATTGACCTTCACTTGGACACAACTTCAGATAAGATCAGGAGTTGTTTGTTGTTCCCAGTTGAAGGTTACATATTCATCATTAACATAAAAATTATAAAATCAGTCAAAAGAAAGAAATAGAAACTGGATACTGAGTAGAGAAAAAAGTTGCATCAGAAGAAAAACAGATTCAACAAATGGTGTTACAATGAAATTTGGTTTTCTTCTTCAGGTGAGAGAATGTTTAAAATTTGAGTAAAAGCCTTTTATTAACATCTCGTCATTTACATGATGGGATAGATAAAAGAATGTTTTTAATTAAAGGAATTCAGGCTTTGCTCTAACTGGTACCTGGCAGAAAGTATGTACTGTTTGTATAATGGAATATTATAAGTCACTGCTATCCATTGATTTCTTTTTGTAAAATCTGCAATTGTTAAGGAGGAGAACAGATTCTTTCAACATGGTTTGGACAAGGCTCAGCCACCACTTGATGTATTAAAAATAACAATGGCATTGTTTCAAAGTCAACTTGTAATTTTGAATCAACTGAGGAAATGTTTGTTTTGTTTTGTTGATGTAATTAATGTTGTGAGACTTGCTAGCCAGCTTGCAAAATAATTCATTTCATTACACACACACACACACACACATTAATTAAGTATTTTAATCACATATGAAAACATCATTAGCTAATGAGTAAATTAAATCTAGTAACACATGTCAAATATCAGTTATTTTACTAATCCTTGTCTAATTATGTTTAAAGAAAACATATTTACAGCCTGTATTCAATAATAAAAGACTGAAAAGTTTAAAAACTATTTAGATAAAAGCTTTGTTTTGATCTGAAAATCTGGAGAACTTGAAGTTGTTTGAAAAGTAAAATCATTTTCAATTTGATTTTTGGCTTCAAATGCAAATGTTATATGCTGTAAAAGAAGGAAAAACAATTTTTTGTTTTTCAAACTGACAACTTTGTTAATCTCAAATAAATCAAATGTTAGTGTTCAATAAGAAAGCATGAATCTGAAATAAGACTGATGTTGTTGTTAACTTTGACTAGTATTTTCTTTCATCTTTTTAAAAAAATTTTTAATTGCAACTAACTTGGGCTGTAAATCTACATAAATGAGGTAAGAATATAGACTTGAAATAATCATACCAAAGAGATTGAAATCATATCTCTTGTTCAAGAACAGAGTAAAAATTAGGTGTAAAAAGTTAGATTTGAACTTCTAACCAATGGTTCTTTGTAGCTCAGATGGTTAGAACAACTAGTGCATTTAACTAAATTTAACCTGAGTCAAAAAGAGGACATCAGTTCAATCCTATCTAGAGTTTATTCTTTATTATTCCTGATTTGCATTGTTACTTGTTTACTAGAGATTGATCGAACAAGTAAAACATAAAAAAAGAAAAGCAAGTAACTAAAATTAAATGAAAGAAAATAGTAAAAATTAAAAATAATGGTTGACAATGCTTCATCTAAAATAAATAAAAGATTGATGCTATTTGAATATGACTACAAATCCATAAATAACTGGTCTTTTCTTTATAAATAGAATCTGTGTAAAGATTAAAAAATATTGTTTACTTTAATGATTAAAGTTCAATGGAAATAGTATTTTGATTGAGTAAAAGTTAAAGATTACCATTAGAAAATCAGTTTAATGATTGTTCTTGTTAAGGTGATATTATTTATAAATTAATATTCTACAGAATAATTAAGTTAACTTCCAAATATACAGCCATAGAAATATTAGAAATTGAATGGAAGCAGAAATGATGAAGTGAAGCAAATATGAAATTGATCTTAATTCAAATTTGTGTTGCATTTGAAAGATTTTTGTAGCTAAAAATATATGATTAAAAAAGAAAAAAAAGGTTTATATGTCCCTACTCTTTTTTAAAAAGAGTTCTAAGCTGGGTCTTATTTCAGAAGTTCAATTAAGACATTTAGAGGCAGATTTATTGTGATTCAATTGGGAAATATCAATTTTGATGCAGTATATGAGTATATGTATCCTACATTGATTGTATTCATAGTCTAGTACTCTTCTCCAAGTATTAGAGGATTTTTGTTTTTATTTTTGAATGAAATTGTAAATAAAAAACAATATCAGTTAATCAGAGAAATTGATTGTAATATAAAGCTGAATAACTGGCACAAAATGAACAGTAATATTGAAGTAATTATATTTAAATAACATTTGGTGAATAAATTCTTTATCAATTTCAGCAGCATACAAAGAAATATGTGGGCAACAATGAATAAAATCCAAAAGATTTCTTAAGTAGAAGATTAATAATTGAAATTTCTAGCCTTTTAAAACTCCAAAGACAGGCATTTAAAAAATCACAATGAGATTTTCTGAAATGGCCTTTTATTTATTTTAATGATTGGCATTTTTTTATAGCTTACTAGGTTTTATTGTTATTATTATTATTATTATTAGATAATCCTATTAGTATTAATAGAAAGTAGTGAACTAGAGTAACTCTTTTGCTGGCATCTAAATGCATCCAGATTTATGGAATCACACTGCAATTCATAGTATGGATGCTATTAATAAGAGAAATCTTATTTTCACAAAACTATTAACTTATTCAGCACAAAACCTAAAGCAAAAGATTAGATGGATTTTCAAAAATGATTGTGAATCTTAAAGCCAATATTTTAACTAAAACCTGATTTATTCCACATTAATGTTATTTATGATTACTTTGTAAATTCCTCCATATTTAATTAAAAAAAATTCCATCAGGATATTTTCCTTTGATTTAAAGAAGGAAAATAAAAATGCTATAAAACTTAAAGCTTTCTGCCAATGTAATGGTAGTAGATGCGAGACCTTTGTTTCTTATTGGCTCTCATTGTCAAAGCCTTATACAGCTCCCCCCCCCCCCAAAAAAAAATGAACTAAATACATCTTGGATATCAACCTCTGAATCTTGACATAGCTGAAGTGAATTCTTCATAAATTGTAATATAAGATTGCACAAAAGAAAAACGCCTTGAAAATATATTTAAAACGAATCCAAGTAGATGAAAAGAAGTTGCTATAATGAAAGGAAATTTATGAAAAGATAAATGTATCTTCCTCTTGGTTTTTTTTTTGCCTGGACAAAATGTAAAAAAAGAACAAAAGAAAAGGAATTAAGAGGTAAGCACACAGCACAAGCCTATGTTCCTTTGACACCTTTGAGAGAAAGGGAATCCAGCTCTGAAAAGTGGTAGTGGCTACAGCAGTAGTAGTAGCAGGAGTGAAGAAAGGTTGAACTGGACAGCACACATTGTTTCTATGGAGACAGAATAGAGCCTTCTGGAGGCATAAAGAACTAAAAATCAGCACAGAAAATTGGCCTGACAATAGAGAGTAACTTTGAAGGTAGCTCAAGGTTCACAGATGGCTACAGCCAGCTTTGCTTTGTGTCTATGAATGAGTGAGAAGAGAGAAAGGATGCTGAAGGTGGAGGGGGGGGGGACAAAAGAGATTAAAGCCAACAGCTGCACTTAGAGAACCCAATGATACAATTCTAATCACCAAATTTATATACTAAGGATTCTTTCCTCCAAACTAATATCAGGAAATAAGTAGCCTATACATTTTGAAAGATTCAACATCAAGCCCACTAGATGGAGATGCAATTTTTTTAAATATAAAAATCAGAAACAGGTTCTTAATCACTCTTTTGATGGAGGAATTTGAAGAAATTCAATGAGAAAGAAAATAACTATATAAAGAAAAGTTACCTTAGTTTTTTTTCTCCATACAAAATAATTTCTTTCATTTGAAAGACTAAGGTCACTTTTCTTTATAGAGTTATTAACTACATTTTACAATGCATTATCATTATAAAAAGTTAATGTAAAATAGTTCTTTAATAAAGTGTAGCAATTGGACATGCTGTGAAGCAATGTGTTTCTATATATTTTCCATTAAAAGAATTTAAATACACAAAAGAAATTAATATATATATTCATATGATGCCAATAGACAATGATTAATTGAAAGCCATCTTCATAAATTTGAAGAAGAATAATTCTTAGGCTGTTCTGGAGAAATTTTATTTGCTATTATTTTAGTGTCAGTAAAATTTCTCTTGAATAAGGCCAGAGAATGAAAAGCCTGAAATATGCGGAGAGAAAAAACTCAAAACAATGAAGATATGGATGTGTATAAAAATAAGTGAACAAAAAACCCTTGACATCTCAATATTGTAAAGTGACATGTATGAGATAATCTGTAAAATGTCTTAACTTCATTGTAACTAGTCATTTCTATATAAAGTAGTTGTATTGACTTGTGGAATTATTTCTTTATTATAATAGTAATGTTTCCTTTAACTCTATTTTGCTTTTCTTTTGTAATCTAAGAAATAGAAATACATGCTTATAAAATCTCTAATTAGTGATGGGATAAGTAAATCCTTATTTAAACTAAAGATGTATGCATTTAGTTTGTAAAGACACATCTTTTGTCAAGCATTACAAACTGATATTGCCCCTTTACTTTTGCTGTGTTTCCCAACGAAATTGTAAGGATTGTTCATTAAGGTTCATCAATAAAAATATAATTATGTTAAATATTATTGTTAATGTACAAATCTTTTTGTTTTTACGTCAAGAATGTTTAAAAAATGCTCAGTACTTGAAACTGACCACTTGATACAGCAGGTACTGTGAGCAACTTGAGGCCTATGTGCCAGTTGAGTAACAAGAATGGGTTGAAAAATTATTTTGAATGCCTTGACCCGATAACTGTCTCAATACAAAAGAAAACAATCATTTCTTACTTTCTGTTAATATCTAAATGAATTAGCAGTTTGTAATTTCATGAAATAAATGCCTGTTTTGTTATGAATAATGTAAGAATTAAGTCCAATATTAACTGAGTCAGTTGAAAGCTAAGTAAGTAATATTATTAAGATATCTAATGTCTAAGAGCATATCAGTATTAAGGTGGGGGGGGGAGAATTAAAGTTTTTGCTTATATTTATGAAGATTAATTTTATATGGCACAAATCCAAATAGAGACAAGAAAAATGTTTCACCAGTTTGTGAAGAAGGCCTACCTAATTTGAAAATCAGCATTCATGATTGTCCTTTATCTAAGATTGAATCCCACCATTAGCAAATGTATGACTATCCCAGCCATTAGGTAGGCAGTTTGAGTTATATATATATATATAATTTTTAGTTTAATAATTGACTCTGTAGGATTTTAAGTGATTATGAATAATGCAATCTATATTAATAATTAGAAGAGTTTGTTGTCTGTTTTCTATAGATGACAAATTGGTTGATGTAGAGTTAACCAAATTTGGTATGGCATACTTATTGGAAGGTTTTAATATAAATAAGGTTTTTGTTCCTCATGGGGGAAAAAAAGGCTTGAATTGAGAGGGTGTGTCTCTAACAATAAAACAATAATTAGCAGGGCACCATGTTGTTGCAAGACATAATTAATTGTACAGAATTCAAATTTCAAATGAAAAAATATATTTGTTTTACTAAAATTTATATTCACATTTATTGAATATTACTATTTAAGTTTGAGGTTGTTCTTCAAACTAGAGATGTAAGATAATTATATAGCATCATTTTTTTTAGTTAGGATTAACAACCTGGGCAAAAAACAAAAAATGTTTAGTCAATGATTCTTTTGAAGATCTCAAATAATTTTTTTTATCTCAAAACTGACATTTTTCACAGAACAATATAACTTCATAAACATAAAAGAATATATTTGGTATATCTTTATATTATATATATATAGATTTATCTTTTATAGTATCAATTATCATTTGTAATCATTTAGTGGGGCAAACTTTTTACTTGACTCAAAGATGATAAAAAAAAATAACCAGCTTCAATTCAAGTCTTAACCTATACCCAGTGTAGACAAATACTTCAATATTTATATTTGATGGCATAGAAATCTACATGTGGTTTTTATTTTTTTATTTCTCTTTCAATCACAAATCTTCAAATCTATGGCATCAGTGTTCCTTATTCAAGATTAATGAAACCCTTGGAATTTGACAGAAAAATCTACTAAAGTGATTTACTGGTTTGTCTAATATACACAAATAAAATAAACATACAATTAGTTATTTTGACTTCTTATAATTTTAGTTACTTTTCATTGCAACTATCAATTGTCAGTTAAGAATAAGTTCCAAGCTTAGTTAAGATTCATAAAAGTGGCAATTCTTTATCTAATAATGAATAAAATAAAACATAAAGAAAAACATTGTTTTTTCTCATGAATCATTTACAATGAAAAGTTAGAAATGATTCTATGATGATACTCAGATTTTATATTTTCCTCAACATGTTCAGGATGAACAAATCTTGCACCTTTTAGTTTTTTATTTATTTTCAAAGCTGAAAAGCCATCATTCATTAGTCAAGGAATTGCCCCTCCACTAACCACAATATTTCATCAATAAAACCATCAATGATTGTTTTCAGCAGATTTTTCAAAGTTCTCTTGAACTTTTTCCTAAGAGCCTAAATTTCCTAAAGCAAAGATTTTATTTTAGTCTCTCATTTGATTATTGACAATGCATATTCAGACTCTTATTTTAGATTTTAATTCAAATTAGGAGATTCATATGACTAATTTATATTTTGCAAATTTTATCCAAAGCTTTGTTTAGCTAGAAAAAGTATTTGTTTTACTCCATTTTTCAATGATTAACAAATAATTATTTTAATGACCATAAGGTCATTTAAAAAAAACAATTTCTTTGTATAGTTTAGGTTTAATCTAATCTACAAATTGTGATGAAAAAAATTATATGCACACATTTTCATAAGTGTATATCTATACTTGATTTAATAAAAACATTAAGATATGTGTTTTCTCTTGTTGTGAAGAAATAACAAAAAGGTGAATAAAAACATCCTTAAGAGGTTTGATTTAATTTAAGTGAGTTTGTTGAAGCAGTCAGTTAGTATTGAACTCCTTATCAATGGCTTTGAAAGGCCAGCATACACCATTTTGGCTAATGAACCAAAAACCATTTACATATGAAATGGAAAAGCTACAATTCTGCCCTAGTAATTATTTTAAATTGTTAGGACCTTCTTGGAAGATAACAAGAGAAGAAAAGTAGAAATTTATTTCTGGAAATAATTGAACTGCTAATGTGGTATGGTCAATCTGTAAAGTTTCTTGATCAATTTGTTTGTATGTATTGATTCAATGTTGGTTCAATTCTTATGGAAATCTGTAGATAACTTCCAGGGTTAAGATAAAACATTCTTTCTCCCTGTTTTCTGATGAAAACAAAAAGGAAAAAAGCTCACTGCACCTTAATAGAAAGAGACCAAACAGAAACATTCAAAACAGGGTTATGAATTATAGAAAAAAGGGAAAGGGCATAACTTTTGTATTTAACCAAAGATAAAAAAATTTATTCACATAGTTATCCATATACATTTTTGATTTGCTATTAGATTTTTACTTCTATCCATACATTCCATTTTGTAGTGATATTTCATGATCAATAATTAAGTTTCTCATTTTCTTGTAAGAAAAAAGGAAAATTGATTACAATATCCAAATATAAAATGAAGGACTATTAATGGGAGTCAAGTTTACTTATGATAAAATATTTGTAAATATTTGCAAAGCTGACCACCATTAATGAGAGACTTGGTTGGTGTAGAATTCTTTGGTGCTCATAAGCCTGCCATTGAGTTCACAGTAACCAAAGTCTTACTGGAATTGATCAGGAGACATTGCTGTTCTGTGGCTTGGCACAGGTTTTGACTGAATTAACAAAAGCAAAAATAGATTTATTTTGCAAGCAGCAGAGCAACAAGAGTTATTGAATGACAAAGTAAATATTGTATTGTCAAGCATGTTAATAGTGACGTCTGAGTAAATGTAAAAAAAAAAAAATTTAAGTCTGGGAGAAATTACTAATAAGTCATAAGAAAATGAAATTAATTCATCCCTGGACAAACTGGATTGTAAAAATAATAATTTCTCCAGAACTAAATTTTTTTTTTTTTACATTTCTCAGACGTCACTATTGACATGCCTTTGACATAAACAATATTTACTTGCATTCAAAAAAACTCATGTTGCTGCTGCTGCTGCAAATAATCTATTTGCTTTTGTTATTCAGTCAAAACTGGTTGCCCAAGCACAAACAGGCAAAATGTCTGCCTGAAACAAATATTCCAGTAAGACTTTGGTTACTGTGAACTCAAGCAGGCTTATGAGCACCAAAGATTCTACACCAACAAGGCAAGGCACACACTCTCTCATTAAAAATGGTGGTCAGCTTTGCAAAATTACAAATATTATCATAAGTAACTTTGAACTCCCATTAATAGTCTTCATTTTATAATTTGATATTTTGTAATTCAATTTTCCCTTTTTTCTTACAAAAATGAGAAACTTAATTATTGATCATGAAATATCCACTACAAAATGAATTTATGGATAGATGTAAAAATCTAATAGCAAACAAAATGTATATGGATAACTATGTGAATATAAATTTTTTTATCTTTGGTTAAATACAAAAAGTTATGCCCTTTCCCTTTTTCTATAATTCATACACCTGTTTTGATAATGTTTCTGTTGTCTCTTTCTTTAAGGTGCAAAGTGAGCTTTTTTCCTTTTTGCTTCATCAAGAAAAACAAGGAGAGAAAGAATGTTTTATCTTTAACCTGGAAGTTATCTACAGATTTCATAAGAATTGAACCAACATTGAATCAATACATACAATTACAATATCAAGAAACTTCTACAGATTGACCATACCACATAGCAAGTTTCATTATTTCCAGAAAATAAATTTCTACTATTTCTTCTTGTTATCTTCCAAGAATGGTCCTAACAATGTAAATAATTACTAGGGCAGAATTGTACTTTTCCATTTCATTATGTAAATGGTTTTTGGTTCATTAGCCAAAATGGTGTATGCTGGCCTTTCAAAGCCATTGATAAGAGTTCAATACTAACTGACTGCTTCACAAACTCACTTAAATTAAATCAAACCTCTTAAGGATGTTTTTATTCACCTTTTGTTTATTTCTTCACAACAAAGAGGAAAACACATATCTATAATGTTTTTATTAATCCAAGTATAGATATACCCATTATGAAATGTGTTTTTGCATTTTAATTTTTTCATCACAATTTGTAGATTAGATTATTAAACCTAAATATACAAAGAATGTTTTTTTTAAATGACCTATATGTCATTAAAAATAATTAATTGTAATTCATTGAAAAAAAAAAAATGGGAGTAAAACAAATACTTTCTAGCTAACAAAGCTATTTGGATAAATTTGCAAAATATAAATTGTCATAATGAAATCTCCCTAATTTGAATTAAAATCTAAAATAAGAGTCTTGATGAGCATTGTCAATAATCAAATGAGAGACTAAAATAAAATCTTGCATATAGGAAATTTTAGGCTCTTAGGAAAAAGTTCAAGAGAACTTTTGAAAAATCTGCCTGGGAAAACCAATCATTGATGGATTTTTATTGATGAAATATTTGTGGTTAGTGGAGAGGGGCAATTCCCTTGACTAATGAATGATGGGCTTTTCAGCTTTGAAAATATAATTAAAACTAAAAGGTGCAAGATTTGTCATCCTGAACATGTTGAGGGAAAAATATAAAATCTGAGTATCATCATAGAATCATTTCTTAACTTTTCATTGTAAATGATTCATGAGAAAAAACCAATGTTTTTCTTTATGTTTATTTATTCATTATTAGATAAAGAATTGCCAACTTTATGAATCTTAACTAAGCTTGGAACTTATTCTTAACTGACAATTGAATAGTTGCAATGAAAGTAACTAAAATTAAGAAGTCAAAAATAACTAATTGTATGTTTATTTATTGGTTGTATATTAGACAACCCAGTAATCACTTTAGTAGATTTTCTGTCAAATTCCAAGGGTTTTCATTTAATCTTGAATAAGAACACTGGATGCCATAGATTGAAGAATTGTGATTGAAAAGAGAATAAAAAAATAAAAACCACATGTAGATTTCTATGCCATCAAAATATAACATATGAAGTATTTGTCTACACTGGGTAATAGGTAAGACTTTGAATTGAAGGGTTATTTTTTTTATTCATCTTGAGTCAAGTAAAAGTTTGCCCCACTAAATGATTACAAATGATAATTGATACTATAAAAGATAAATCTATATATATATATATAAAAGAAATATACCAAATATATTCTTTTATGTTTATGAAGTTAATATTGTTCTGTGAAAAATGTCAGTTTTGAGATAAAAAAAATTATTTGAGATCTTCAAAAGAATCATTGACTAAACATTTTTGTTTTTTGCCCAGGTTGTTAATCCTAACTAAAAAAAAATGATGCTATATAATTATCTTACATCTCTAGTTTGAAGAACAACCTACAAACTTAAATAGTAATATTCAATTAATGTGAATATAAATTTTAGTAAAACAAATAATATTTTTCATTTGAAATTTGAATTCTGTACAATTAATTATGTCTTGCAACAACATGGTGCCCTGCTAATTATTGTTTATTGTTAGAGACACCCCTCTCAATTCAAGCCTTTTTTTCCCCCATGAGGAACAAAAACCTTATTTATATTAAAACCTTCCAATAAGTATGCAATACCAAATTTGGTTAACTCTACATCAACCAATTGTCATCTATAGAAAACAGACAAACAAACTCTTCTAATTATTAATATAGATTGCAATTATTCATAATCACTTAAAAATCCTACAGAGTCAATTATTAAACTAAAAAATTATATATTATATATATAACTCAAACTGACCTACCTAATGGCTGGTAGTCATACATTTGCTAATGTGGGATTCAATCTTAGATAAAGGACAATCATGAATGCTGATTTCAAATTAGTAGGCCTTCTCACAAACTGGTGAAACATTTTTTCTTGTCTCTATTTGGATTTGTGCCATATAAAATTAATCTTAATAAATATAAGCAAAACTTTAATTCCTCCCCCCCCCACCTTAATACTGATATGCTCTTAGACATTAGATATCTTATAATATTACTTACTTAGCTTTCAACTGACTCAGTTAATATTGGACTTAATTCTTACATTATTCATAACAAAACAGGCATTTATTTCATGAAATTACAACTGCTAATTCATTTATTATTAACAGAAAAGTAAGAAATGATTGTTTTCTTTTTTGTATTGAGACAGTTATCGGGTCAAGGCATTCAAAATAATTTTTCAAACCCATTCTTGTTACTCAACTGGCACATAGGCCTCAAGTTGCTCACAGTACCTGCTGTATCAAGTGGTCAGTTTCAAGTACTGAGCATTTTTTTAAACATTCTTGACGTAAAAACAAAAAGATTTGTACATTACAATAACATTTAACACTAATTATTTATTTTTATTGAATGAACCTTAATGAACAATCCTTACAATTTCGTTGGGAACACAGCAAAAGTAAAGGGGCAATATTCAGTTTGTAATGCTTGACAAAAGATGTGTCTTTACAAACTAAATGCATACATCTTTAGTTTAAATAAAGGATTACTTATCCCATCACTAATTTAGAGATTTTATAAGCATGTATTTCTATTTCTTAGATTACAAAAGAAAAGCAAAAATAGAGTTAAAGGAAACATTACTATTATAATAAAGAAAATAATTCCACAAGTCAATACAACTACTTTATATAGAAATGACTAGTTACAATGAAGTTAAGACATTTTACAGATTATCTCATACATGTCACTTTACAATATTGAGATGTCAAGGGTTTTTTGTTCACTTATTTTTATACACATCCATATCTTCATTGTTTTGAGTTTTTCTCTCCGCATATTTCAGGCTTTTCATTCTCTGGCCTTATTCAAGAGAAATTTTACTGACACTAAAATAATAGCAAATAAAATTTCTCCAGAACAGCCTAAGAATTATTCTTCTTCAAATTTATGAAGATGGCTTTCAATTAATCATTGTCTATTGGCATCATATGAATATATATATTAATTTCTTTGTGTATTTTAAATTCTTTTAATGGAAAATATATAGAAACACATTGCTTCACAGCATGTCCAATTGCTACACTTTATTAAAGAACTATTTTACATTAACTTTTATAATGATAATGCATTGTAAAATGTAGTTAATAACTCTATAAAGAAAAGTGACCTTAGTCTTTCAAATGAAAGAAATTATTTTGTATGGAGAAAAAAAACTAAGGTAACTTTTCTTTATATAGTTATTTTCTTTCTCAGTGAATTTCTTCAAATTCCTCCATCAAAAGAGTGATTAAGAACCTGTTTCTGATTTTTATATTTAAAAAAATTGCATCTCCATCTAGTGGGTTTGGTGTTGAATCTTTCAAAATGTATAAGGCTACTTATTTCCTGATATTAGTTTGGAGGAAAGAATCCTTAGTATATAAATTTGGTGATTAGAATTGTATCATTGGGTTCTCTAAGTGCAGCTGTTGGCTTTAATCTCTTTTGTCCCCCCCCCCTCCACCTTCAGCATCCTTTCTCTCTTTCTCACTCATTCATAGACACAAAGCAAAGCTGGCTGTAGCCATCTGTGAACCTTGAGCTACCTTCAAAGTTACTCTCTATTGTCAGGCCAATTTCTGTGCTGATTTTTAGTTCTTTATGCCTCCAGCAGAAGGCTCTATTCTGTCTCCATAGAAACAATGTGTGCTGTCCAGTTCAACCTTTCTTCACTCCTGCTACTACTACTGCTGTAGCCACTACCACTTTTCAGAGCTGGATTCCCTTTCTCTCAAAGGTGTCAAAGGAACATAGGCTTGTGCTGTGTGCTTACCTCTTAATTCCTTTTCTTTTTGTTCTTTTTTTACATTTTGTCCAGGCAAAAAAAAAACCAAGAGGAAGATACATTTATCTTTTCATAAATTTCCTTTCATTATAGCAACTTCTTTTCATCTACTTGGATTCGATTTTAAATATATTTTCAAGGCGTTTTTCTTTTGTGCAATCTTATATTACAATTTATGAAGAATTCACTTCAGCTATGTCAAGATTCAGAGGTTGATATCCAAGATGTATTTAGTTCATTTTTTTTTGGGGGGGGGGGGGCTGTATAAGGCTTTGACAATGAGAGCCAATAAGAAACAAAGGTCTCGCATCTACTACCATTTACATTGGCAGAAAGCTTTAAGTTTTATAGCATTTTTATTTTCCTTCTTTAAATCAAAGGAAAATATCCTGATGGAATTTTTTTAATTAAATATGGCAGAATTTACAAAGTAATCATAAAATAACATTAATGTGGAATAAATCAGGTTTTAGTTAAAATATTGGCTTTAAGATTCACAATCATTTTTGAAAATCCATCTAATCTTTTGCTTTAAGGTTTTGTGCTGAATAAGTTAAATAGTTTTGTGAAAATAAGATTTCTCTTATTAATAGCATCCATACTATGAATTGCAGTGTGATTCCATAAATCTGTATGCATTTAGATGCCAGCAAAGAAGTTACTCTAGTTCACTACTTTTCTATTAATACTAATAAGGATTATCTAAATAATAATAATAATAACAATAAAACCTAGTAAAGCTATAAAAAAATGCCAATCATTAAAATAAATAAAAAGGCCATTTCAGAAAATCTCATTGTGATTTTTTAAATGCCTGTCTTTGGAGTTTTAAAAGGCTAGAATTTCAATTATTAATCTTCTACTTAAGAAATCTTTTGGATTTTATTCATTGTTGCCCACATATTTCTTTGTATGCTGCTGAAATTGATAAAGAATTTATTCACCAAAATGTTATTTAAATATAATTACTTCAATATTACTGTTCATTTTGTGCCAGTTATTCAGCTTTATATTACAATCAATTTCTCTGATTAACTGATATTGTTTTTTATTTACAATTTCATTCAAATAATAAAAACAAAAATCCTCTAATACTTGGAGAAGAGTACTAGACTATGAATACAATCATGTAGGATACATATACTCATATACTGCATCAAATTGATATTTCCCAATTGAATCACAATAAATCTGCCTCTAAATGTCCTAATTGAACTTCTGAAATAAGACCCAGCTTAGAACTCTTTTTTAAAAAAGAGTAGGGACATATAACACCTTTTTTTTCTTTTTTTAGTCATATATTTTTAGCTACAAAAATCTTTCAAATGCAACACAAATTTGAATTAAGATCAATTTCATATTTGCTTCACTTCATCATTTCTGCTTCCATTCAATTTCTAATATTTCTATGGCTGTATATTTGGAAGTTAACTTAATTATTCTGTAGAATATTAATTTATAAATAATATCACCTTAACAAGAACATCAATTAAACTGATTTTCTAATGGTAATCTTTAACTTTTACTCAATCAAAATACTATTTCCATTGAACTTTAATCATTAAAGTAAACAATATTTTTTAATCTTTACACAGATTCTATTTATAAAGAAAAGACCAGTTATTTATGGATTTTGTAGTCATATTCAAATAGCATCATTTATTTATTTTAGATGAAGCATTGTCAACCATTATTTTTAATTGTTACTATTTTCTTTCATTTAATTTTAGTTACTTGCTTTTCTTTTTTTATGTTTTACTTGTTCGATCAATCTCTAGTAAACAAGTAACAATGCAAATCAGGAATAATAAAGAATAAACTCTAGATAGGATTTGAACTGATGTCCTCTTTTTGACTCAGGTTAAATTTAGTTAAATGCACTAGTTGTTCTAACCATCTGAGCTACAAGAACCCATTGGTTAGAAGTTCAAATCTAACTTTTTACACCTAATTTTTACTCTGTTCTTGAACAAAGAGACATGATTTCAAATCTCTTTGGTATGATTATTTCAAGTCTATATTCTTACCTCATTTATGTAGATTTACAGCCCAAGTTAGTTGCAATTAAAAAATTTTTTAAAAAGATGAAAGAAAATACTAGTCAAAGTTAACAACAACAACAACAACATCAGTCTTATTTCAGATTCATGCTTTCTTATTGAACACTAACATTTGATTTATTTGAGATTAACAAAGTTGTCAGTTTGAAAAACAAAAAATTGTTTTTCCTTCTTTTACAGCATATAACATTTGCATTTGAAGCCAAAAATCAAATCTTTTATATCCAAAAATAATTTTTTGAAAATGATTTTACTTTTCAAACAACTTCAAGTTCTCCAGATTTTCAGATCAAAACAAAGCTTTTATCTAAATAGTTTTTAAACTTTTCAGTCTTTTATTATTGAATACAGGCTGTAAATATGTTTTCTTTAAACATAATTAGACAAGGATTAGTAAAATAACTGATATTTGACATGTGTTACTAGATTTAATTTACTCATTAGCTAATGATGTTTTCATATGTGATTAAAATACTTAATTAATGTGTGTGTGTGTAATGAAATGAATTATTTTGCAAGCTGGCTAGCAAGTCTCACAACATTAATTACATCAACAAAACAAAACAAACATTTCCTCAGTTGATTCAAAATTACAAGTTGACTTTGAAACAATGCCATTGTTATTTTTAATACATCAAGTGGTGGCTGAGCCTTGTCCAAACCATGTTGAAAGAATCTGTTCTCCTCCTTAACAATTGCAGATTTTACAAAAAGAAATCAATGGATAGCAGTGACTTATAATATTCCATTATACAAACAGTACATACTTTCTGCCAGGTCCCAGTTAGAGCAAAGCCTAAATTCCTTTAATTAAAAACATTCTTTTATCTATCCCATCATGTAAATGACGAGATGTTAATAAAAGGCTTTTACTCAAATTTTAACATTCTCTCACCTGAAGAAGAAAACCAAATTTCATTGTAACACCATTTGTTGAATCTGTTTTTCTTCTGATGCAACTTTTTTCTCTACTCAGTATCCAGTTTCTATTTCTTTCTTTTGACTGATTTTATAATTTTTATGTTAATGATGAATATGTAACCTTCAACTGGGAACAACAAACAACTCCTGATCTTATCTGAAGTTGTGTCCAAGTGAAGGTCAATTCTGTTGCTGCTTCCTTATTGATATGTTCAATATGTCACAGAAAAAAAAAAGGCTTTTTTCAGATATTAGTATTCTATCATTGTTTTTCTCTATCCATAACAAACAGTTTCTTGTAGAGTTTGCTCATAAACATGTTTATTTACAAGAAAGGCTTTTCCTTCAGAATTGGATACTTTTGATGAATGAATGACATTCAATAAAAATACATTCCTGCTTTGATTTGTATTCAGTTATGGCAATGTTTATTTATCTGCACAAATATCTTTCTGAATTTTAAGAGGTAATCATGTCATTAGATTTTTTTTTAAATAAATAAAAAAAATAAAAAAACTCAAAACAGCTTCTTTTTTCCTCTCTTTATAATATTTCAAAATATCAATGAAAATAAATGATGACCAAATCATTCCCAAACTGCTGCTGGATATGATAATTTAGGTCAGATCTAAAATCCAATTTTCTTTTCACAAATTATCTTCTTTGCCACACACATCTTTTCAATATTATGTGCTTAAACATTATAATCTGTAAAAATACAAAAGTCCAAAACATAAGTAAATAGTTGTTTTATTTTGCAGCTGTTGTATTTATTTATTTATCAAAAATTCCACATAGGTATTCTGTCTCATTAAATATTATTTTCAGTTTTGTCTTAATTTATTTGCTGAGAAAATCTTAAACAAGAAAACCCTGACAATACAGATTAGGTTTTATAGCTCCTGGGTGCAGTTATGAATAGGTCAGCTTATCACAAGAAGATTAATTCCTCAATAACAACAGCTTCACTCCATTTATTCAGAAAGGAATATTCAAAGCAAACCCATTTCATAAAGATTTTCCTTTTTTCATTTCTAAAATAATTCATCACTTTATCAATGACACAGCCCTTCCAAATTATTTAAATCGATGTCCTTATCTCAAGACAATAATGGATATTTCTTATTTTCCAGCTGTTTAGATAAATTCAATGTTAATTCCAATTGTATTTTCTGTTCCCTGTCATTTACCCTGGTTTATAGAATTATAACACCAGTATGTTTGTCCTCTTTGCTATTAAGATTTTAAATGAAATTTAACAACTCTTTACACTATTCAGTCTTGCATGAAGATAGTAAATTTTACTTTATTACTTATTTTATAAAAAATTGTGTAAAAGACTATTTTAAGAATAGTTTAATCCTCTTTCCTTGCCAGACAATTTTTTAGATTTTAACTTCTTTGTTAAAAAAAATGCCATATTATTTTAAATCTCTTTATATCTTATTTTTATGTATCATATTTTGTAAAGATTATGATTATACAAAGAATGTGTCACAATAAATCTTATTTGCTATTGATACAAATAGAATAATGCTTAGCACCATATTCTCTCTCTCTCAACTTTTTCTTTACATTCACCTATCAATTTTTCAATTGAAGACGGTGAAATTTTAAAACAATGTTAGCCAAAACAGAAGAATGAATTAGAAGTAAATTAATAAAAATAAGATTACATTCAATTAGATAAGTTTAAAAGTATGAAAACCAGAAACAGTCTCTTTTTCAAAAGTGTTTTTTCCCACCAAACCAAATTGGAATAAAGAGAATTATTTTGTCATAATTATTCTTCCCAAATCCTAATTGCACTTCATAGTTGATCCATATAAGTGATACATGATTTTTATACACAAGAAAGCATAGTGTAAAATAAATTGTTCAGAGGTCTCATACAGATTGACTATAAAAAAAACAAACAATGGTACAGTTCAAACACCAACTAAACAAAATAATTATCTCGTGTTTAATACCATTATTAGAAGTAGTATTATACAAAATAAACTTTTTCAATTCCTTATTAATCTTTTATTTCACAAAAAACTGAAAAGTTCCAATTAGTCTTTATTACAATACTAGTTTATCGGTGCCACAAAAAATGACAGCAATATTTAGATAATTTTGAAACTATCTTACTTATGCCAAAAACAATTTTTCTCTGCATTTTCTAGTTTATATTCAAAACTCCCCAAATATAAAACTAAATGTGAAATGAGGTAAAGTATCAATGATTCTCTACCTAAGCTGGAAGATAAAAATTTATATATTTACATTTGTGTTACCCTAACAACAGATTTTACCATTATACAATTCATTCATCTCTTTGTAATGGGCACACATTTAACAGATCATGAACAACAAAATTGTTTCATCCTCTAAGCAGTTGGTATGCATGTAGAATGTACTAAACCTGCAGATTTCATTTTTCTTTTTCTGCTTGAGATTTGTGTGTGTTTTATCCCTAGCAGTTTAAGAGATACAATTTCACAGTCTGAAGCTCCAAGTCTAGAATCATCCATCGATTACTTTAAATTCTCTCTTACTCACTGCAATCCAAATTGGAAGTTTAATTACATCTGACACGCATCTGGTTTACAATATCTTTCTTGCAAGTTTTTTTCATAATAACTGGATGAGTAATTATGCACTTTTCTTTCAGTTTCTTCTTTTCAAAACACAAAATCCTTGAAATCATTTTGAAAAAAAAAAAAAGACAGTTTTCTTTAGATGCCAGAATATTTTTAGAAAATATTTCAGCCACATGAATAATCTAATTTCAATTTCCAATCTGTGATTAATTGAATAACAAATTTCTCAAGTAAATATTGGTAAATGTAACATCAGTCCAACTCTCTTATAAAGCAGCAGAATGTCCACAGACATACTTCAGAATGGAATTCATGTAAGCAGTCACTCATTTGTGCTTTCTGTTTACTCCTAACTACTAACACAGATTATATATATATATATATATATATATATATATATATATATATATATATATAAACAACTGAATATATATATTTCTCAGTTTCCAATGGTTAACATCTCAACAAGACATTTACAAAAAGAAAAGGAAGAGGTAACTCATACCATTTTTTCAAAAAGGATTTGTTTTAAATATGTAATGCAGTCTGTCAAAATTTACATTTATTTTTACAATAAAATAAAACACTTATATGTCAGCTTATAAAAATCAGATAAATAGACAAAATGTCAATTCAATTTTCTTTCTTATCTAAAAACATACACACACACACACACAAAACCTGAACCAATGAAACAGATTAAAGTAGAGCCATACAAGAAACAGGAGAAATAGAGTGAAAATTAAGGATTCAGCAAGATCAGCCAAAGTCATTAACTAACAAGAAGAACATCTCAGATGGAAAATAGGCTTCCTTAGCTAAGGATAATATATCTAATATCTAAGAACCCACAAATGGAAATAGGTTGTACAAAATACTTAAAATCCTGTTTGAATTACTTTATAAGAAATAACCAATACTCAAAAACAAAAAAAAAAATCCAAAAAATAAAATTAAAAATGTCATTGAATAAATCATGCTTTCATCTTTTTATCCCTAGAGGTAAAAGAACAGCTGCAAAGTTTTATTCAGAAAAAAATGATGTCACCATCCTAAAATTTGTAAGGTTGGAATGGGAAAACACAATTGAAATTACATTTTTGGACAACTTAAAATGATTTTTTTTTAAGATTAAGGAGATTGGATTTTGGAGAAATTATATTTGCATCGTTGATGTTTCTTTTCAGTAGTATTCCATTTTTTTTCCCTAAAAGCCGAGCAACAATAAATATTGGTACGTGATAATCACATCAATAGTAAGAAAGAAGAAGAGAATGACAACATAGTAACAAAAATGATGATGATAATGATTTCATTTGTTAAAATCTGGTGAAAAGCCGGCCATGCTGATCATTGGAAAAGAACTTGGTGTTCTTCCAAGGGGCTGGCTTCTTTCCATATTGCCCTGAAGGAAGACTGACCAGAGTCGATACGGATTCGTTTCTGATTGTGGATCTTTTTGTGTTTCTATTTCTTTTCAATGACAAGCATAGAGAAAGAGATACTGGGTAATTAGCCAGATAATGTGCACTCAGGACACAGAAAGGACAGAAATATCTGCAGAGAATAATCAATTAGTATTTCTTCATTATTATCTAATATAGGACATGTTCCATTTGATTCGGGGATAGATAGATAGATAGATAGATAGATACAAACTAATTTAAAAAAATGTTCTACCTATTCTTTCCAATGTCCATCATGAAAAAAACTTTTCATGAGGTATTCCACTTTGTTGCATCTTAAACATATTTAGTTGTCATAGTCAAAAACACAGTACAAATACTATATCCCATCACCAAATTACTGATAAGTAGTAGAATTAAAAACTGGTGAACATTTAAACTTTGTTGAATCTCTAAAGTTTTCAAAATAATTTGATTGGGTGCATAATAATGGATGCTGGTTGATAATTTTCTTAAAAACTGTTTCTATGACAACGTCTAACTGCAATAGAATAAAAGTTCAAAAGTTAAGATTCATATTTATGTTTGTTTCAATGTGTTGTATTTTCTTTTTCATTCACCTGATCTGAAATTCACATGTCCTAAATGAATTGGCTCCATTCAATTAAAATTTGTCAGAAAAAAAACGAAAAAAAAAAAAAAAACGAAATGAATGGACACATAATGAATTTAGATTTCTTCCTTCTTTTTATGAAATAAATCAATTTTGTTTATTTTAGGAATTTATTGATTATCAAGATTTTTCTACATCACTTGAAAGGAGAATCATTTTGTGGAAATTAGAATTACCAAGTTTTTAGTGGTAAAAATGCAGAGCTTGATACAGTGAATGATCAGGAAAACCCAAGATATTTCTTGCAATAAGTTCTCTTGTTAGATCTTTTTTAGGAGGGAAATGGGCAGATGCAAATTTATCATTGTTTTATCTTCCTTTTGTATTTTTTGGATTCTGCAATGCACCCAACTAGCCAACTCTTTTTCTATTGTGTTGATAGACAAAAGTTATCAATGTACAAGTTTTCTTTCTTTTTTATTACTGCCACTCATCATCTGCTCAGGCTAAGCTAAGCTGATTTATTTGACGGATCAAAATGAAAGATTTCTTTATCATTTTAATTTAACCTACTCTAATACCTAATCATTTCACCTGCTTTCTTTGTGGTGGCTATAAAACACCTGGGGTTGACAAAAAAAGAATTTATCTACAAGGTAATAGCCCAAGATATCTTGTCCTATTTATCATCAGCATGAGGATATAATGGACCATAAAAGAAGATAAATGAAAAATAAAAGACAAGAAATATGGGTGAAAACTAGACCATTTATCAAATCCAATTATACATAAGAAATATGAATCAAATCATTGTATAAATGCAAATACATTAAGTCTAAGGTTTCATCTTTTATGACTGTCAATCCATAATACATTTACCTCACTACCTAAACATTCATTTTCTCTGGAGATTAAAGTTTGGGACAAGTAGGCCAATTATTTTTTTATTTCCCTAAGGTCAAGCAATGAGGAAACAAATGCCTATAAATGGTGCCAAAATATAAATGAAAAATCAGTTGGGAATATCACTAAATATCTGATTTTGTTTGCATCTTTTGCTTTTCAATCCCAGGAGTAAAAATTAATAACAAATAACAAGCATAATGTCCAGTATCCATGACAACTTCAAAATGTCATGGGAATAAGAACTGGACTAAAGGAAACATTTTCTCACCCCACCCCCACCACCACATTTTTTCACATTTTAATCCTATTCAATACTCAAGAATAATAAGAATATCTATAGACAATGAACAATATCTATTTGGGCGCCTCTAAAACTGAAAACTGTCTTTTTAAAGCAAATATAATTGACCAAAATAACATTCTGAAGGATAAAATATATTGTTGGAGTACATTTATTGATTCAACAGCAGCAGCAAGTGTTATTAATATGAGGTGCATCTTTGATATAAATTTTTCTAACCTTTTGGAATGTTTTGGTTCAAGAGAATTATAGAAATTTCTTTGCATATGATTTACTAAAAGACCAGATAAATGTCTTTAATACTGACTAGAACAACCTGGAATTCAAACAAAAATGCATTCTTAAATGAAAAGACCCAGGAGAAAAATATCAAACAACATTAAAAATATACAACTAATTTTCAAACATTTAGGATGAAATGAATACATATAAACTGTATATAGAAATATATAAGACACAATTACTTTTTTGCAATTTCCAAATTGTAAGTAACATTATGACAAAAATAGTACAATTAGGAACTGATGCCACTTCCAATACTAGAAACATATGACCATTTGAAGTGATATGGGAAGTCCAATGGGTCCTATTTTGTTTGTACACTAATTAAAAAAATATTCTACTTCCTTTTGGGACCTACCATGTCTACCATCAATTTCTGCTCTTTTGAACACAGAAGTTTATGGATTACATAAGAAAGGATCAGGTAAAAAAGCAGAGTGAAATGGTCGGAACAATTAGTAATGTGCATTGCAAGACAACAAAATATACACATTAAAAAATATATATTTCTCAAGAGATATGGAGACAAAACTTCTTGGAGAATTAACATTTTTCCTCGTTTCTTATCAATGTTATATCTGTTAAAAGCCCAAAAATGAATTAACTGAAACATTGTGGTAATTACATCAAAAGCACAAAGGAGAATTTCAATTGTCCAAAACAAAATTTGAAATGTTAGAAACTCTTTTTAAAGTTATAGACAATAAAATCTTCACATCTTTCTCTTGAGAGAAGAAATAGAAACTGAATTCTCTGAATATTTACTTAGAAATAACAAAGCCATCCTAACAACAAATATAGGAGAAGGATTTGAGTTTTTGAAGACATTGCTGACTTATGTTGAAAGCAAAAGAAACAGAAACCTTGGGTCACTTCTTTATCAGAACCAAAAAATATTGCCTCTTATAAAAGAGTAGGACACTAGCAAAGACAATGATGATATGAAGGAAAATATTTGATTAAACAGCTGATACAATTTTTTTAAACCTTCTGAAAGCAAAAGCTGAACCAACAAATGTAGCAAAATAGCCAGCAGCAGAAAAAGTGAGCAAGAACAGGTTTAAAAGAAGAATTCTTAACTCATAATAAAATTATAAGTGGAAATGCAATAGCTATACAAAAAAACATGAGATAAATTAGAACATTCCTTGCAAATATTTTACATATGGCATACAGCTTGATTAATTATGAGTTTCATCATCACAGACATAAGCAAATTTACCAGTTGGGAAAATCTGGTTATAATTAAGATAAAGATGGTGCAGAACAAAGTAAACATTTCAACCTGCATCTCACTTGCAAAAAGGTGAAAACATGGAATATCCCAAAATCATAAAATACCTGTTCCATTATATATATATATAATGGAACAAATATTTTTTAATATCTCAAGAATCAATAGTATAGCCTAGATATAACTCCAAGTAACCAATAAGAGGGGACCTTACAGCACATGTGTGAACAGACACTCACCCATGAAGTTACTCAGCTGAGACACTACTGAGTGTGCTTATGCACTGTGTGATTGTCACTACAAAAAATAATCACATCATCCTGCCCTCCTACAGTGCAGACTTGGTTTTTTTACAAAGCTAAAAATCATCATTGAAAGGGAAGAGATTTCAGATCATAAGCAAGATTAAGGAGAATGCAATGAGGCAACTAAGAGAAATCTCAAAGGAAAATTTTACAGACTGTTTTGAAAAGGGGGAAAGGACACTGTGTGAGGTCTTAAGGGTTGTATTGTGAACTAAATTAAAGTCTTATTGAACTAGGTAGACTATTTTTTATTAATAAATGGGTGGATACTTTCTAGAGAGACCCCTCATGTGTATATATATATATATATATATATATATATATATATATATATATTTCCTTTGCTTAATAGTATCCAACTTACCAAAAATTCTGGCAACAATTCCATTTTTTTCTAGTGAATCCCAATCAGATTTTGCTCAAGTAACTAAACAATCAAGAACAATATTCAAAGGAGTGTAATAAGATCCAATCAATTCATTTGAAACAGGAGTTGAAAATCAAACATTGTTGTTGATTAGAGAAATATCAAACATAATAAAAATAAATGTCACTGCTTATAAAAGTTGATGTAGGAAAAGTTTATAAGTCAGGCATAAAATTGCTACAAGACAATCCCCATCCTAAACCTTCAAGTAGATCTTATTTCAGTTAGTAATGGACAGACATTAGTGACATTTAGATGTTTGTTAAAACACTATGATTTGGACAGGTATTGTCCATCTTTACAATTTTACTTTGACATTAGAAGCAGAAGATAAAAAGTGAAAATGGTAGCGTACTATTTGGCTCAAGTCTATCAGGTGGTAAAGAGTGGGGTAACTTACCTTAAATTCTATTGAAACATACAAAATTACCTTTTGTTCTATTTGCAATAAGGTAAAGTTTAAAGAGAAAAAAATGTTTAATTTGTTTTGTTTAGTTCTTTGTTATTCCACTCAGATATTCTCCATTTATTCTTGGTATTTCTTAGATTAGAAACATGTTCACAAATACAAACAGCCTGTGTAGTTATATGTGTCTGTATAAAAATAACATGCATACATTTTATCATCCATATAGTCCTCTTCAGTTTCCTAAGTGATTTTTAAAGGGAGAATACATATCAGTGGTTGTTTGAGGCAATTTTATCTCTTCTTTTAAAAAAAAGAAAAGAAACTTCTCTGAATAAAAAGTATTTCTAATCAAAAGTTTATTTTCCATTCACCACTTACCATAAGGAGATTTGTAACACTCTGATCTATTTGGTTAGAACTCAGAATATACTAATAGACATTTTCAGGACAAGGATGGCATAAAATATTCTAATCTTCTATAATGGTTATTTTATTAGTAACATTCTCACTACTACCCATTCTTGTTGTTTATCAAACTCAATGTCAGATATATATATTAAGTGATAAATGTTTTAAATGTAGACCAGGCTGCTTAAAAAGAAAAAAAAAGCATGAAGCTTTAAAAATGTTCACTTCAAAAGTTGACAAAATGTATTTGACAACCACAACAAAAGCACTCTAAGAAATTGAAATATTGTAGGTACCTCTCAGAAAAATTGTTTTTAAACCAAACATTTCATGTTGATTGATTTTGTTTCAAATGAAATTCAAGTTTTTCTTCATCTTTCCTGTCTGTTCTTCACTATATTTTTAATGTATATATTTTGCTTCTGTGTTAATACTGACACTGAGAAGCTTGTCTAAGTTACAGATGATATTATAATAAGATTTTATTTTGCTCTAATTTCTTTTACATCTAAATCAGTAAAGCTGACAAGAATATTTTTTAGTGGTTACTTTTACTTACACTCTTTGTCAATTAAATGTAGTTCAAACAGGTAGGTTGTTACTGACCAAAGATCCTTTCATGTTACATGTACTGGTATATATGGCAGATAATTGGACAGACATAAACACATGCCACTTAACATTTTGTACCTTCCATTTTCACCACTTACACTATTATTAACAAACATAAAAGCCTAGTAATCCTATTTATTTAATAATTTATAATTATGACTTCAGGCCTCAAACAAAAATGAGGGGTTATCAGTAAATCCGGAATTATAGCTTTTCATCAGTCTTTTACTTCAACAAAGTGACATCACACTATTTTGTCATTAATATTTTGTGGGTTTTTTGTTTTTGGGCTTTTTTATTTCTTACTCTCAAATTACCACTGGGCAGACAGCAGATATTTTTTTTTTTTTTTTTTTTTTTCACTACAGTTTGAATAATGTTCTGAACTTTGCAGCACCATACAAGGACTTTTCTAAGCATCTGAGGTTAAGGATAGTTACAAAAACTGTTTAGACTTTGATATCCTTATGAAAAACACCTGCAACAAATTAAAGACAAAGGCACAAGACTTAAAAGTTCCTTTTTCATCTATTATGCAAATGATTTAAAAAGAGTTTCATTTAATTTACACACCTTTTTTTTTTTTTTTGATTTTCTAATTTCAGAAGACAGAAAGTTGTTTGTGGGAATGCTCAACAAACAGCAAACAGAAGATGATATTCGACAGTTATTCCAGCCTTATGGAACGATTGAAGAATGCACCATTCTACGAGATCAAAACGGAAACAGCAAGGGTAAATCACTACTCTTTTTATTTTCCTTTAATAACCATCTAGGAACAATTGATTCAGTTTTGATAGTAAGATCCATTATGTAAACATGAAAAAAATGTCTTTAACACTTTTTCTTATACCTTTTCTTCTATTTATTCACTTTATAACAACAAAAAATGTTCACATATATTTCATAACTTGACAAAATCTGTCTAATTTTTTCATTATATTAATCTACAAAATTCTTAAAAAATCTTTAGAAGATGTCTCGATCTGTCAATATTCCTTGCAAAAGCTTTTAAAAGCAACAATCTTAAAATAATGCAAATTGTGTTAAATACACATTTTTATTGGGATAATTTGTATTTTGTAGAATTCTAAAGCCTACCATTCAAATTCAGAGCTTTGATTAGAAAAGCCAATGATTTTCAGGAATCAATATTGAATTAACCTTATTCATTTGGGGGAAGAAAAAAAAGATTTGTAAACAAATAAAGCTGATAATTTTCTTTTTTCAACCGGTCATCTTTGGAAAGGAATTCTGGTCAAAGATTCTTCCCTGCTATTAGTACGATGAAAGCCAGTTCTACTTACTGCATGATACTTGGAGGAAAGATGGGCAATGCCGACTTCCCTTGACCTAGAAATTGTGAAGAACTCAGCATGACAGGGAACTAATCAACCAACTAATTACCATGTTGTATCTCATTAAGCAAAAATCTAAAATTGCTCAATTGATATGAAAACATTAGAAATAGCAAATATTCTGATGTACTTTCATTATTGTAGAATATTTATAAAATGTTCTTCTAATCATTTCATTAGATAATGATTCATTTTTTTTTGTTAATATTTATGGATTCTTTTTTTCTTATAAACATTTAAATGATAATCAAGTATAATATTTTGATTTTAAATGGATTAATAAATAAAACTGAAACTTCATCTAAAAATTAATTCAAAATTCACTTTATTTTTCTCCTCCTATGAAAATTGATACCTCACTTAAAGATTAAAAAGTTAATTTCTCCTCCCTCTCCATTAAAATTGAAATTTCATCATCAGATCAATTTAGAAATCACTTTCTCCCCCACCCCATTAAAATTGGCACCTCATCTATACATTAATTCATAAATTACTTTCTTACAGTTTTTTTTTTTCCTAATTAAACATTTTTATTTTGCTAAAACTCAGATTGACATTTCATTCTTCAACTTAATATTGTTTTAATTATATACCATAAGAAAAAGAAGCCTAATAAAATCAGTTATTTCAATTCTTCAAAGTTAACTATAGTTTATTTTTTGTTTTTGTTTTCTTTTTTTCCATTATCTTTTAAATCTGACCAGCAATATATTAATTATAAATTCCAAGTAGTTCAAATCTTTAGAAAATTTCTTGAACACCTGCCTTCTGGATTGCAAATCCACCACTGATACTGGCTACCTAAGTTCATGTGCTATTGATTCTCATCATGTCTGTTATCCCACCATCAGTAGTTGAGGAACAATTGTTCCATTCTTCGTTAGTCCATTCCTTCTTTCATTGTTTCTTGCAGAAAAATAGGATCACTATCTGGTTTCAATTTCTTTCAGACCAAAAACATAAGAAAGCTTTTTTTTTTCTTTTTTTACTATGAATCTAAGATATATACAATTCAAGTATTTTAAACTTTGACCACTTTCCTTGGCCAAGCAGCCAATTCCAACAGTTTACTACTACAAAATTTCTTATTGAACACAACTTTTCTTGGTCACATACAACTTTAGACTTTTCCCTTCCAGTTTGATTTTTACCAACAATACTTTAATATTTTTAAGCTGCCAAAAAAAAAAAAAAAAAAATAATGAAACATTTACTTTTCCAGGTTTTGCTTGTGTTTCATTTCTCTATTTAAACTAAATTTTTTGTGATGATTTTCTCTATAAGAATTGTGCCTAAATATGGTACCATCGATTAGGATTCAATAAAATAGCAAATAAAACTTTGCTGACCCACTCAGCCCATCTCAAAACTTAAAGCACAACTCAAAAGAATTAAGAGTACAGTAAAGAAAATCTCTATATAAGTTCATGTGGACAACAACCAGGATAAAAAAATTGAATAGATAAGAAGAGGATAATTTATACTTCATGCTAATCTCTACATTTATAAGGACAAACTATTAATTGTTCCACTTGATTAAATACAAAGGATAACAATTTATATTAAGGAAAATTTGGAGAAAAAAAGTGATGGATTATTGCAGGAAAAAAATTGTAAATGGCAAAAATTGAGTAATTTGATTTTAGTTTGGTTTGTTTTATTTTATGGCATATCAACCTCAGTGGGTCATTTAATGTCAAAGTTTTGAAATAAATTCATTCTTAATGGATACTCAATTTTTTTTTATAAACTTATGTTTTTCTGTTTAACCCATGGATGGGACTCAAACAGGTACTACACTCCCAATTTGATTTAGTTACTTGAAATAGAAAATAGGGCAACAATGAATATTTTCATTGGTTTGAATTTTAAAATAACCAAGTAGTTTCCAGAAACTAGTTTGATACAGCAAAATGTTCCTTGGAAGCTCTTAATAACATTTTCTATTTTTACTTTTTAGAATTTTGACCAGTTCAATTTTTTTTTTTTTTTTTTTTTACTATTCAAATTTGCTGATTTCTTAACTCATTTTTCCAGGTTGTGCATTTGTCAAGTTCTCAACCCATGCTGAGGCACAATCTGCTATAAATGCTCTCCATGGAAGCCAGACGATGCCTGTAAGTACAACAAAATACATTGGATGTTTTCAACTGCCATCTTCATTTTTATTTTTCGGGGTTTTTTTTTTTCTTTGCTTGAATCCATTTTTAACTGTCTTTCTTTTTTTTTTTATCTATACACAATCACATTTAATTTGATTTTTTTTTTCTAAATTTGCCAAAAATATGATTTCGTATTTTGAAATGACTTTACTTGCATTGCCTTCATTTTTATTATTATTTACTTTACTCTTCTCTATAAATTTTTTGTTGGAAGAACTGTGGGTGCAAGTGAATATTTTTTTATTTCCACATCGACCTGCAATAGGCTCTCAAAAAATCTGAACATAATCTTTAAAAAATGCTTTTCACAATGAAAGAAATACTTTTCTTGAATAAATGACATTTTTCTGTAACACTTAGAAAAACAGGAAAAAGATTAAGCCATCCTAACAACAAATTTTGAAGCAAGAAAAATTATTCTTTGAATCATTAGAATGACTTAAATTATAATATATATATCCATATATTAGTACCCTACATGTGTATGAGATGTGTGTGTATGCATGTTTGTATTTATAAATTGCTATAATCTAATTACATAAAAAGCACTTAAAACAAATGTGATAATAGAATGATAGGGCGA
>JALAJA010000616.1:0-14775 GCA_023376005.1 Doryteuthis pealeii | reverse complement strand
ATATAACAGTTTTATTAATACAGTTTCTAAAATGACAATCATCTGTAGGTTGCAGGTTTCAATCCTGACCATGTGCGGATAATAACATAGAATTATTAATTTGGATTTAACACTTGTAATCCTAGTCACGGGTTTTAATGGAATGAAAACAGTCTACCCAGTGGATTGAAATATAGGGTTCGGTTTGAAGGCTCCCTGAGTTTCAACAAAAAAAACACCTGAAAGAAGGCCCAGAGGTCACACTGGCCAAAACATTGTGTATATTACAATAAAGATGAGGGAAACAGTCCGAAAAAAACATGCAAATTATCAAGCCTCATCTCAAAGATTCCAAACAAATTATCACATTTATTTTTGATGTCCAATCCAGTATGCAGAAACCAAGCGTGTTCGTTGGCAAAACTCTATAGAAGCCAGGTCTAGCTACTAAACACGGACAATATTAGTAGCACACTGGGGGCATAATCACAGTACTAGTGGGGTCTAGCAGGAACAAGGGTGGTGTTATGTTGAAAAGTTCCGAAAATCCCATAGGAACCAGCCAAAATCTAACTGACAACACCACCCTTTAATGGTACAGGTGTATTTCACTTACACTTTTTTTAAAAAAAATCATTTAACATCCTGTATTAATTGAAAACTTTTATGAAAATTATTTTAGTTTTATAAACTCAGCCATGTTATGAGTTTTAAATGTGGGAATCCAGTTGAAGACGAATTAATTTACTGCACCCTTACCATGCCAGTTTGAACATAAGGACTATTAATGTGGGAGGCAACACAACAAACCGAAGCTCATGCATGGCCAGGGAAAAAAAATTGCATGGATCCCTTCGTCATTGCTGTACTGAGCAATGACCCCAGCGATGCCCCCTTAAATCAAGGTTGCAGCCTGTTTGCCTTGCAGGGGGATGCTCACCCTGAATCACGCTGGTTATTAAATACCCACCACAATTTGTTGTAAGTAAGTAAAGTTGTCAGGGGCTTTTAAAGCCGATATCAGCCAGACAACCAAGGGAGTCTATCCCTTTCACACTTAGCGCTAGACCAAGGAGATTGTTTTGGCGTCTGAATAGGTGGAGGTAGTGCACATGCCTACCATCAGCTCCTCACCTTACCGCACAAGATCCCTGTAACGTATTCATAATGCAAGAGTTTTGGTAAGGGCCAGGTATTCGAACCAGGAACCTTGGTGGGTTACTAGGCAGCGACGCATCTTCTTACCGACGAGGTTGTAATTGGAATTTATTTAAAAAAAAAAATAAAATTTAAAAAAAAAATAAAATAGTTAACCATTGCACCTATGGCAAAGATATTTATTTTTGTCTTTTATTAGACACTACATCAAGGTCTCAATTATTTGAAAAAATTTCTGGTTTGAAAGAAAGTTTAAACATTTATGGTGCCAAAGATTTATCTAGTCCTAATCTTCTTGATATAAAAGAGAATGAATACTTTAAACCAGGATCACGAAACTTTTTTCACGGTGGACCGGAGGAATTGAAAAAAAAATAACTAGCATGGGCCACCATTATTATTTGTGTTTCAATACTTGCCTAGCCAGAAACGAAAGCCCTCTAAGAAAAAAAAAAAAGATGGTTAAAACAAAATTTATCTTTCCATGTTATATCTCATGAATGAGTGCTTAAGATGTACAAAACAAATTTAACCAACATATTTTTATTTTCAAAACATCATCAAATTTGTGAATGAAAAATCAAATGACAATAGACAAAGATATTAACCAAAAATTTGTACAAAAAGCCAAACAAAACAAAAAAAAGAATTTGATCAAAAATAAAAGCTCGCACCAGGAGAAAGTAAAAATATGAAATCAGATTTCAAAAAATATTATTATGGGCTCGTAAAAGATTTTTTTTTTTTTTTAAATAAAAAGAATAATTGCGTGCATATCGCAAAAAAATGCAATCCTGGCTTCTGCCCTAAACTAAAAAATGCTAAGTGGTACCTGCTGAAAACCAAACGCCACGCTACGATTGAACTCGTCATATTTATTTTTAAAATTTTGTGACAGCTGTTTTGAATTAAAAAAAAATTGAAAAGTACAAGTAGTTAAGATATTTAAAGGTTTGCGGAGGTAAATATTTACATTTACTTAATAAAAAAAAAACCCAGGGGCTGGTGGCTTACTTTTTAATGCCTTCAAACCACTAAAAAAAATTGATGTCAATTAAAAACGTCTTCAAACTGCTAAAAAAATATTTCAAAGGCGGGGGGGGTTTTAAAATATTTACATTTAGTTGTAAAGAAAAGAAAAAGACTTAGGAGGACTATAAAAATATCACTTTCATATCGCATATTAACTGTTCGGGAAAAACGTCTTCAAACAACTAGGGGAGTTCAATAGTAGCACGTGGTTTGGATTTTCTGCAGGCACCGCCTTAGCGTTTTTAGGGGGGAGGAGGCCAGGATGCATTTATGCGATATGCACCTTTTTTTTTTTTTAAATAAAAAAGAATATTTTACAAAACAGTCCCAATATTTTCTTCAAAAGAAATTGAACTGTTTTATTTGTTTTACTTATATTTTTGGGGGAGTGTATATAAAAGTAAAATGTTTACAATTTTTAAAATTATAACAGTTTGCAAATCCTTTTTTCTTAGCTTTCACAATTTGAAAATTAAATTCATTTAAATATTTCTGATTAATATTTTTATTTTTTTATGTAAATTCCTGTTTTCTTTGTATTTACCTGTTAAACTATTAAAAACTAGTGTATTTATTTCCATGACACAAACATGTAAAAAAAAAGTCCCAACAGATAATAATGATAATAATAATAATAATAAAGACCATCAGCTAACACTGATGTGAAAACTCAAAAGGAGTAAATAATAATAATAATATAATATCTATTTTGCTGGAGAAATTACTGTCAAGCAATAATTTCTTTTTATTAATTTCTTAAATAAACTATAAAATTACATGTCAATTTCATAGATTTAATATATAATAATTGATATAAAGTTCCTATTTTATTTTATTTTTATTACTCCTAGTTTAAGAAAGAAAAAAACTAAAGTATTTTTAAAACTGCCATATTTCAATGGACATCAACCATGTGTAAAGGTTTGTTTTTTTTTTATTTGTTTCACTTTTATTTTAGGGGGAGGAGGTACGAAATAAATATTTACAATATTTTTAAAAATTAATGACAAAAATAGGTGAATTCTTTTTATTTTTAAAGTCCCAAATTTGAAAAAAAATTGAATTTATCTAAATGAATTTTTTTAAATAAAAAAAAAAAAATAAAAAATTATTTTATAAAATTCAAATTGTGTTTCATTACAAAGGATATTGTTTACTAACACTTAAAATTATCTTTCTGTGTTGTTTTTCCACCGACCTTACCCTTACTTGTCTCAGTACATTGGGAGGTGCAGTATGGATGGAGGATCTCTGGAACTAGACATCTTTTTCATTCAAATTATTCCTTGAATTAGGAAAACAATTTGAAAATCTTTGCCTCTTCCTTCATAGGTTTTTGCCACGTTTTTTTTTTCTTCTTCTTGGCATTGACCAGAATTCCTATTTGTTAAAAAAATAATGCTACCTAGCCTCGCTCTCATATATATATATATTATATTATATATAATATAATATATATTAATAATATGGGTGCTATATTTATAAAATAACAGCGCCCCCAATATCGTGGATAGAGCATTTTAGTTCTAAGTTAGGGTTGCATGGACATGGAGTCAACAGTACTTGGTTACAGACAGTTTCTCACCTATGCGATTGTTCAAATATATATATATATATACATACATAACAATACACACAACACACACACATCATATATATATATAATATATATATTATATATATAGTATATATATATTACACACACACACACACACACACACACACATATATATACAGTGATGCTGATAGTTTTTTTAATTTAGTGAATTTTAAATTTGATGGGTCCCAACTAAAGTTTCTTAATAAATTATAGAGTTTTTATTTATGAACAACTAAGCCGTTTAACCTCTACCTTGTACAGTGTAATTCATTCCAAGAAATATTGAAATGTATTTACAGTTAGCTGGAAATGGTGAGGAAGAAAAAAAAACACTGGGATGCATATATATGATTTACTGCGTCCTTTTGGATTTTTGGCGTCCAGTGACGCAGGACGCGTAACCTATCCAGCATCTGTGTGTGTGTGTATATATATATACACCACACACTATATTTATTATATTATATATATTCACACAAAAGAAAAAAATACGCGGATAATGGTTAGTCATAAATCAAGTTTCTACCGTGAATATTTCGGATGAGGTTTTTCGCGGCCTTTTTTTCTTTTATGTTCGAACAACAAAGATAGATATATAAAATAAATAAACCAAATTGTCTACTCTTTCCATGGTGATATTCCATTCCACCCAGGCACAACTTCCAATAGTGTACTTTAAGAAAAGTACGGTTAGGGTCAAATCCCTAAAGCTACCAAAAAAAAGAGGGGGCTAATTTACCAAAAGGAAATTACTAGTCGTTTTTTTTTTTTGTCTCTACCCTCAAGTACACGTGAGGGGGGTCCATACTCTAATCATCGTGAACGGGAAGCGACTAAGGTAAATGACGAAATCGGTTAAAATCTTTACTTCAGTTGCACGGTAGAGTAATTTTAATTTAAAGTGGGGTTATTATTTACCGCCCGAATAAACTAGAGCTTCCTTCTTTTTCTTTCTTTTTTTAATTCTTTCTTTCTATGAGGGCCAAGTAAGTAGATTATGTAAATAATCATTGTACACATCATCATCATAAAACAAGAACATATATATATTATATATAATTATATTATATTATTGTTTAATTTCTTAAATCAACACACAGACTTGAATTAAATAAAGGGTTCAGTTTTATTAAAAATAATTGTGTTTAATTTATAAAATTTAATTAATTGTTGGTTTCATTTATTTTTTAAAAAATCCTTTCTGTAGGAAAGGTTTTGTGTTTTTGTAACAAAACAATAACAAGAGACACAAGACGTTATTTTTTTTTTTTTTTAAAGCCATGACAAAAACTTGGCAATTACTTTCTTTTATTTGTTTTCGTTAAAATTAAACAATGTTGGGGCCAAAAAGGGTTTTATTATATTTTTAAAAGATTTGGATACCTTTTTTTTTTTCTTTAAATTACGTGAAATTTTAAATATCAGATAAATTGACGATGTGAGTCACTTAGAAAATACAAAATATCTTAAATCTAGAAAATTCTTTAAATTACAAAAAAAAAAAGCTATTCGATTCAACGAAAAAGTTTAAATAAAAAAATTAATGTTTTATTTATTCTTTATTTCTCTGATTTTATTAACAAATAAAATAAAGCTTGCATATTTATATTGTTTATGATTTCTATGTTACTCTTTACTTGCAGTTATTTATAATGATTTTTAGGTAAAAAGATAGATATATGATATATTTTATATTCTTTTAATGAATTTCGTAAATTTATTCAGTGAAATATTTTGTGATTATTGTATTTATTTTAATCTTACGGAGGCAGACATTTTCTTCTTGTTAATCAATCGAGGGGAAATTTCCACAATAGAGTAAAACGGATCGAAAACGTAAAACTAAAAAGACAAGAAAACGATATCCATTCAGCATTTCACATCACAATAAAAAAAAAATACATTATGACTAAAAAAAAAAAAAAAAATGGAAGCACAGAGAGACTACATCGACATCCAGACGAACGATTTTTGCAACTAGAATTATAAAAAGAATGAAAATGGAATAGACAAGACATTGACTCGACCCTTCTTCAAAAAATAAAATACAGCATTTAATTCAGTGATTCTGCCCTTGTGTTTCATCTGAAAGATTATTATTTTTTTTTAGCTTGAGGTCCCCCTTACCAAGTGAAATCCAGCCATTGTGATTTTTCCTCTTTTATGGTGGTCACTTATTTTGCTGCGATTTGTTCTCTCTTTTTCTTCACTTTTCTCTTAAATTCATCAAAGCATTAGCCATCCGATCGCCTTATGGCCACCGAACGGTTCTCGGAGAATAATCAAATCGATTTACCTTATGGAGTGGAGAAGGGATGCAGAACGGGAAGGATATTTGCGCATTGTTTGTTAACGCTGCAAGTTCTTCAGTGGAAATTTGAAATAGTTACCCTTTGTTAGAGGCCATCTTGAGAAGTGAAACTATTTATTTGCATGGCCAACAACCACTTTGACACAGCACCTCACGCGACACATCACGAATATTCGGTTGGCAAAATCGGGCAGTTTACATTTAAAAACACGATTTTTCCCTAAATTAACCTTATAAATCAGCTCAAAAAAAATATAATCTATTTCGTAAATTTAAAATGAAAGATTTATTTTTTATGGCATGCCAACCCGTCAAGGTTATTTTATGCCAACAGATTAGAGTTGCGTTCATTGTACGTTTATATTTACATTTTTTTATACTTGCTTCTTAAGTATTATGTTTATTTTGTTTTTTGTTATTGTTGTTTTTTTTGTTTGTTTTTTTTTCTGTGCACACTTATGTGATATCAAGTATTCGTATCTAGTAGAAATAATTTACAACGGGTGTAATGGTTTCAAGTATTCTATCAAATACTAACTAATAATAATTGGGAAGCGCGGTGGTGTACTGGTTAGAATCGCAGGAAAATGGACTCGTCGACCCGAGTTCAATTCCTAGACGAAGCCACAGTTCACATAGCGCTAATATCATTTGGGAAAGCTATGAATCAACTATGGATAAATAGTAGCGGCAGACTGGGGCTCTTTAATCTGGGATTGTCCCCCTTTTTTTGGTTACTCTCTTGTAGAAGAATAAAAGAACTGCTAGAGTATGCCCACGCGAACATTATGACTGTCCTGTAAATTATGTCTTATTAAAATTTAGTAGTATGAATTGTCTTTGTTTTATTACAATTTAATGAGCTAATTTACATAAAAACTTGCTATTTGCTAACGGAGGGTTTGTCTCATTCTTGGAGTTGCAACACCTATGCAGCTATTTCCACTAAACTGTGGGGATTAAAATAAAACTAAAATTAAATTTAAAAAACGAAAAGAAACTTCCCATAAGCCTTCACCATAAAGCCCCCTCCCCTGCGCATATGCGAGAAAAAGGACCGATCTTCGACCCCAAATAATCTCTCGGCCTTTTCTAGTTTAGGCCTTAACTGTGTCTAGTCGCTACTAGTGGTCAGGGGAATATTTCCCTTGCCACAGGCGGCTATGATCGGTTAATAAAGCCCTAAGGTTCATAAAAACCACCTTCTACCTTCATCTCTTTCTTTTCGTTCCTTGGAATTCCTTTCCTTTCAGTGCGACCACCAAATGAGATGGGGTTTTTAAACAAAACCCTAAGAATACGCAACAAGAATATCAGCTCTTCAAACTTTAAAACACAAACCTCATGTAACCCCATTATGGTGACGCCGACGTGATTGAACGCGCAATCCTGTAACCCCATAAACCCCCCGACGCGTCACAAAGATTCTTCGATCAAGTTGCATTGATCCCCGTTCTGTGGATCTAAAGAAACACAACGTGGGCACAGAAAACATTGACGAAGGGTATTTGCCTGCTCATCCCCAACTTATGAGGGCTGGACACAAGCTCTCGTTTTATGTGGGCGCATAAAAATTGCGTCGATCCGGGGGGATGACCCCCCTTGGATCGACGCTATTAATTGTACTTTACCGGTCCAGAGGCGAAGCACACTGACCCCCAGCTGAGGCCTGGGTATAGAAGATAAGGGGTCAAAGCATAGAATCTGGAAACAGATTACTACACTTTGATCCTCCCTTTTAATCCAGGTAAGGGTATTTGTCTCATACCCCACTTGTATGTTGACTGGGCAAAAGGCCTCCGTTTAAACGTGGCCCACCCACAAGCCGAAGCTCATGGGTGGGAAAGAACAAAAAAAATTGCGTCGACCTCGTCGACATTCCCCACAAGGGGGGGCCGCCTCAGGCGCTGGGCAATAAACCCAGCCCTGTTCCCCAAGAGGGCAGGTATTGCCTGGATGGATGGCCCTCGGATCGACGCTAAATAATTGTACTTTAACCCGGTCCAGTGGCTGAAGCACACTGGACCCCCCGAGGGAATAGGTAAGTCTCAAGCATAGTAACTGGAACAGATACTTACACTTCGATCACCGCTTAATCCAGGTTAAGGGTATTTGCCTGCTCATCCACTTATGAGGGCTGGACACAAGGTCTCGTTTTTACGTGGGCACATAAAAATTGCGTCGATCCAGGGGATGGTCCCCGTGGATCGACGCTATAATTGTACTTCACTGGTCCAGAGGCCGAAGCACCACTGGACCCCCAGCGAGGCCGGGGTATAGAAGGTAAGGTCAAAGCATAGAATCTGGAACAGATACTACACTCTACCCCCGCCGACAACAGGTAAGTATTGACGAAGCAACCAGTCGGGAAATGCTAATGGTCAACCCAGTGTAGTTGTCTAAGGAGTTTTTTTTTTAGGGGGGGGGGCAACGGTCCTATCGAAAACGAATGATTTTTAAACCTACCTATTTGACCCATATGTTACCCTAGAAGCGACTTACCCGCGGTTGCCTGGGTAGTAGGGAGGTAAAAAAAAGTTAGTCTTGCAGATCCATTATTACTGAATACGAGTTGGATCCTCGAGGATGCCCCATTAAAATCCCTATGTAAAAAAGACTTGCATTGATCAGCCACTCTGAAAAGAAAAATTCATAGTCTACTATTTAAAATATTAAATTTAAAAATTCTATGCTGTTATCGTTTAAATTTCATTTTTTAATTATCTTTCATGAATTTAAATCAAATCTTCATTGGTATTTTGCTCAAGATCTGTGATAGTGAATGTGTATATATATTTATATTTTACTTTGTCGTTAATGTTTTATTTTCGTTGTTTCCTCCGGACATACATACACACAAACTGCCATTTTATATATGTATAGACAGATAATTATAATAGCTTATGATTTATGTACGTACCTGTAGTTAGGATATTTTGAATAAGGTCCGTTAGATTAAAATGATGGGGTCCGTGGTAAGTTACTGGGACCGATGAGTGACAACGTGACATTCCACTGACCGCCCGGTTCAGGCGTGAGAATAAGTTTTAGTTCAGTTAGATACGAGCTGGCACCCTATGAGAAAGGATGTCTCTTAGAGTTCGCAACTCGCCCGCGGCGGAATCATGGGCTGGGTTCTGGAAATAAATTTTTTGTATCATAAAATAAAAAGTCTTGTTAAGTAATTAAAAACAAGAAGAAACCAGCCCGAGAAATCAATAAAATGATCAACCCCACCCCCAGCAGAAGCCCTGAAAAGGAAGTCAGCCCAGAGAAAATGGCCGACGGTTAAACCAGTAGAAACAGTAAGCAGCGAGCCAACAGCAGAATGTAAAAAGTAAGAACCATTCATATCATCATATCTCTCTCTCCTCTCTCTCTCTCTCTCTCTCTCTCTTCTCTCTCTCTCTCTCTCTTGGGCTCAGTCGATAAGGCACTTGCCTAGGATTCGTGGGCCTGGGGTAATGGCAATGAAGGAATATGCTCACTCCGCAAAGGCCCAGAACTGGAGCTCGCTGTCAGATGCAGTTTAGTGTCATACTTAACGCATCTGAAGGGGGGGGTCGTACCCGCTCTACAGGGGATAGTCAGTGTATCCAAATTCTACGGACAGATGGGTGTATTTTGATTGGAAGTAGAGTGCACGTACTACACTCTGATTCTAGACGAGATTGTCGTTCCCTATGCAAATAATTCTATTATTTTGAAACAGATTTTGAATTCAGAGTTTTCCTTCTCCTAGAGTGGTTGCCTAGCCAAGGTTAAAGAGCCCAGTCTGCCTACAATTTTATCCATAGCTTGAGAGAGAGAGTAGTCGGATTCATACCTTTCCCAAGGGGTATTTTAAGCGCTATGTGAACTGTAGCTTCGTCCAGGATTTGAACACGGGTCGACGAGTCCATTTCATACGACTCTAACAATTACACCATGCGCATCCAACCTTTCAGAAATCTGTTCTTGGTTTAATAATCAAAGTTACAAACGCCATTGTTTTCAAAAGCAGTTGTCTTTGAAAGAGTGGAAATGTCAAATGTTGGACCTCTGTGACCCTTGACGGTAAGTTTTGTCATCCCCAAACTGTTAATATCAAACAAGTTTGTAAATGTTGTATCAAACAAGTTTTGTAAATCTTAGTTATAATGAGATGTGTTTTTCTGTCTGTAACCGAACTATATTACTACCCACGTCATAATTCCCTTAGTTATTAACGTCACATTTCTCCTGATTTTTATCTTTATTTAAACCTCAATTATTAATAAAAAATTATTTGACAATTTAATACTGTTGAACATATATTACATATTAATCATATGTAATTGTACTGATATATACAACGAATTAGCGGTTTACAGTGTAAACGGGAAGCTTTAATTTGTATATTGATATTTAAAAAAATTGATTTTGATAAATATGTACTAATATTATTGATTTCTAATGTTTGGTTTTATCTTAATGAATATAAGCAAAAGTCTCGGGGTAAATTTAAAAGAAATCCATTAACAAGAAGAAATAACTCTAATTTTATTCTTTACTTCCTATTTTAACTAAATTAGTTTTAAATCGGCAAAATTGAGCAAAGAAAGACGGGAGCGATAGAAGAGTAAGTTTTCGTTTTTCTATTTTTCGATAATCCCCCCTCCCTTGTTTCAAATCTTTTATCTGCATTCTTATTTAGTTTCGTTAGCCTTTCTAATTTAATATGATATTTTATTACATTTAAACTTAAACTCTTGCACTCGGAGAATGCATATATTTGCTAGTTATAAGAATAGAGGGTAATCTGAACATTAGCTACATAAATGAGAGTAACCTCTCCTTGTTTATTCACTTTGAGGAAGCAGTCGTCTCGGTCTGCCATTTTTCATTCACCGTAATCAATGTAAACTGCATTTTTTAACACGAAAATAACATAAAATGTGTTCTTAATAACAATTAAGTTAATTTCAAATAATGCACAAGCACAATTAAGAACACATTTTATGATATTTTCGTGTTAAAACATTCAATTGTATTGATTTCGAACAAATTCGTATTTCAGTGTAAATTACGGTGAAATGAAAATGGCCGACCAAAACAGACGGCTTCCTCAAAGTGAAAGAAACAAAGGGAGGTTACTCTCATTTATGTAGCTATGTTCAGATACGAAGAGGATTTTAAAGCAAGCAGTTGGTAATTATATAAAGTTTGGTTGGGGATAATTGTTGGAGGGGGGGGAAAAATAACAAAAAATGTTTGCCAGGTTTTCACAATTTAAGGAAAATAAACAAGATAAAGGCCAAAAGTAGACTGATCAAAATTGGGTGGGCCTTTAGATATGTATGGAGTTTTATTAGCCTTTCTAATTTATATCATATTCTATTATATTAAAACTTAAACCCTTGCATCCGGCGGGGGGGGCGGGTTTTAGCATATATTTACTAGTGATTTGACTAAAATGAGTTGAGCGTCTGTCTGTTTGTCTCCCAATAATAATTAGAGGTCACAAGAAGATTCACGCGTAGGTTAAAAACGAGTTTGGGGATTGACCAAAACTTACGTCAAGGGGGTCACAGAGGTCACATTTGACATTTGCACTCATTCAAAAAGACAACTGCTTTTGAAAACAATGCGTTTGTACTGATTATTAAACCAAGAACCAGAATTTCTGAAAGGTTGGATGCCCATGGTGTAATTGTTTAGAGTCATAGGAAATGAACTCGTCGACCGAGTTCAAATCCTGGACGAAGCTTACAGTTCACATAAGCGCTAATACCCTTGGGAAAGGTATGAACTCGACTACTCTTCCCTCCAGCTATGGATAAATAGTAGGGCAACTGGGCTCTTTAACCTTGGCTAGGCAACCACTCTAGGAGAAGGAAACTCTTGATTCAAATCTGTTAAACTTCGCTTGGAGCTGGTCACTTACTAGAATAGGCTCAAGTCCTAATTTGTGATCATATTTCACTAATAATAATCTGAAATGTATTATTTGATTTTTTCAAACTGTTGTCCTCATCTTTTTTGTGGTAATATAAAAACACAACGTTTTTGGTCGTTTACTCCGCCCTTCTTCAGGGTGTTTTTTGTCTACCAGAGGTAATAATCTGAAATGTATTTATTTTATTTCAAACTGTTTCCTTCATCTTCTATGTGGTAATAAAAAAAAAGCACAACGTTTTTGTAGTGTACTCTCCGGCCTTCTTCAGGTGATCTTTGTCTACCACGAGGATAATCTGGAAAATGGTATTATTTTGATTTTTTAAACTGCTGTCCTCATCTTTATTGTGGTATATAAAAAACACAACGTTTTGGTCGTTTGTACTTCCCGGCCTTCTTCAGGTGTTCTTTGTCTACCATGAAGTCAAGAATTTTTTTCCGGTCCACCTTTCGTTCTACCAGACTAAATTGCTACGTTGGCCACGTTATCTAGTCAGTGAATGGCAACGTTTGATCCAATTTGGGTAGGGGCAAAGCCTGGCCCGGTGAAATCGAAAGTACCGTAAGTTCGAACTCGCTACTATGATGCCACATACCAATGCGTTAGCCACTACGCTACTCCGTCTTCGCATCATGCTAATGGTTTAACAAAGCAGGCTAGCAGATTTGAGTTTATTCTTACTTGGAGTGTCCCATTACTTGTGGACTTTTTATTCGGTTATTGGCTGCACCACTGGCAACCGAATCTCCCACCGGAATTATTTTACAAAAATGGTCAATAATGATGCAACCGCGGAACCTGGCTACAAGCGCCCAAGGATTTTTTTTTTTGGGTGGGGGGGGGGAGAGAAGAAGAAGACAGCAAGAAGAAAGAAAAAAAAGAAGAAGAAGAAGAAGATAATGTTTTATTTCACACATTACACAATATAAACAAAGTCATATAAAACAAAACAAAAAACAAAAAAACGTAATGTTGGGATTGTTGTAGTAATGTGTGGAGATGATAACAATTAGGACGAGCTTTATTCTTAGTAAGTAGTGACCACTCAGTTGTTTGTTGTTTTTTGTTTTTTTTTTGGTTTCTTTGTGTTTTTAATAGTTTGAAAGTTGATTATAGGTTTTTACTTGCTGTGGATGGGATGATCACTAATTAGACTGAGCTATTTCTAATAGTGACCATCTTCAGTTTTTTTTATTTATTTTGTTTTTTTGTTTGTTTGTTTTTTTGTTTTTTTGCTTTTTACATAGTTTGAAAGTTTGAATTTATAAGTTTTACTTATACGTAATTTAAAAATTGTCATTTTTTGATAAATTAATTTGAGTTGGGTGAGCAAACATTTTGGTGAAAATCAATTTGTTGGAATTATTTTTTTTAGTGTATTCCAATCGTTGCATGCAGGAATCCTGGGGATAGATTTACAGGGGAAAAAAGCTGGTCATGCAGCTATCTTGTTCTATATTAGCATTTTTATTCGTCGACCATTCTTGGCAATAAATAATAATAATATCTGGGTACAAATGCAGATAGCTTGAAGAGATTATATCATTAGAACGCATTTTATGTTAATAAAAATAGCATAGATGACGGGGAAAACTCTCGAAGTTGCCTACCCTAACTCCTAACCCTAACCCTAACAACTAACCCTACCCTTACCCTTAACCCTAATCCTAGCGTCTTCAAATGATTCGGATATTTCTGTGAAATGTAATTGCGTTTATACATAATCAAGATATTATCTCTTTGCGTGCTGGTTCTGCATTAGTACCCTAATATTTCACCCAATAAATTTTTAATTTAACAGGTTTCTGGTAAAAACTATGTTAACCTAGTAATTAACTAAGTAAACTGTAATAATTACCATAATCGTTGTAATTATGAAGCACATACCTTAGTTTGAATATTGTGTGTTTTAGTTCGACGCAAGTGTTATAAAATGAGAACAACAAGACGTATTTTAAGGAGGTACTGGACACACGTGGCTTACACGTTTTGGTTTACTTCACTGAACAGAATGATACAACGAACAAAGCCAAAAGGCGGAAACGAATTGCGCGCAATTCTTATGGCACCAGTGTCGTCGCGTAGTAATTACTATGCTAGTTCTGGAAAAACGCGAACCATAGGCAGTAGCCTCTTATACTGAAGAAACTATTTAGTTTGTTAAAACTCAACAATCGTTTTAAAATGTTATAATTGAATAGAGAAACGCGGAAGAGTGAAATTTATGAATCGCCAAAATACCACGTGTTAGTTTTCAACACCGAGCAAAGTTATGAGTGAACGATATTGTTATTTGAATATTAATTTTCACGTAACCGTTATAATTTTATCTTATTAAACGTTTTGTGTTTTGGTGTTTACAGTGTTTTCCTTGCTTTTTTGTTTGTCTTTTTGTTTTTAGTTTGTTTGTTGTTGATTTTTACGTTGTCTTTTACTCCGAAGAAGAGATTTATGTTGTCTTCATCTTCAAGTAGAATTTGTGTTGTTCTCACCCCCAAAGAAAGGATTTGTGTTGTCTACACCCGCAGAGAGGAGATTTGTGTTCTCTACACCCCCAGAGAAAAGACTTCTGTTCTCTACACCCCCAGAGAAGAGATTGGTGTTGTCAATACCCCCAGAGAAGAGATCCGTGTTGTCAACACCCCAAAGAGGAGGTTTGTGTTCTCTACACCCCCACAGGGGAGGTTTGTGTTTTCAACACCCCCAGAGAGGAGGTTTGTGTTCTCAACACCTCCAGAGAGGAGGTTTGCGTTATACCTAGAGAGGAGGTTTTGTGTT
>JALAJA010000615.1:12500-14949 GCA_023376005.1 Doryteuthis pealeii | reverse complement strand
CGTTGAAGAACCAGCGATGCTAGTGACCTGTATCTAAAGGACTATATTAGCCGATAAACGACTTTCTGTAAATAGATAAGATATGCGTGATCGATAGTGAGAAAATAAACAAAGTTAAACAAAGCCCAATTACCCACTGGCTTATACTGCAACGAGCCATGCACATAATTCACATTTTCAACATTGCTGTACTGTATCTTAGATTCAGCGATGATTACCACACATACATCCACACAACATCCACACACACACACACACACACACACACACTATTATATTATATATAGTTATAGTGATTTTTGTAAGAAATTTGAAAAAACAAGTGTCTTCCAACAAACAATAAGATGATTATTTATCTCGACCGCCTTAAACGTTTCGGTTTTCTTTAACACCTTTCCATCAGATATATTTGTCGGTGAAACGAAATTGCATGGACTGTTTTATTTAAGAGTATTAGCTCGATGGAAAAAAATCTTTTTTATGATATTTTTTTTTTTTTGTGTGCTGTAACTATTGTTGCTTCTAAGGCGTCACTATATTTTTTTTTGAAAGACGAGTCGCGACTCCCGATAGTCATTTAATTATTTAGCATATCCTCCCACTTTGTTCCTTTTTGTTCTTCATTTAAAATCAGTCCACTTAATACTTTTTTCTTCTTATCTTATTGACCCGATACTGCATTCTCGAGTCTACCGTACATGACCATCTTCGCTCATACCACGTATCAGTCCCATACTGTATGGCCCTGTCACTACTTAGACTTAGAATAATGGAGGAATTAACGGTCACTACATAGTGCGTTTTTAAGCCTTAAAGAGCACTGAGTATAGCTTAAAGTTTAAAGTATACTTAATTTTAGCGCGTTTGAATATAGAGTTTTCCTTAATATTTACCAAGCCTATATATATAGCGTGATAAAAAAAACAGATTATTTTGAAAGTCAGGCCTTTTTTTTGGGTCACCTGAATATATATATATATATATAATATATATATATATATATGAAAAGTAAACATGGATATAATCCGACAGTATACGTAGAAAGTTTGTAGAAAAAACAAGGTGTTAATAGTTTTGCTGACAGAAATCTGTTTCGACTATATAAAGCGTATTTAATTTTTCAGGTCTTTATTTCGTCTTTCCTATATACTATAGTTGCCCTATGATAAAGACCGCTTTATATGGTCGAAACAGATTCTGTCAGCAAAACATCACACTGTTTTTTCTTACAAACTTTCTACATTTATATATATTATATATATATATATATATATTATTTATTTTATTATTAATTATTATTATTATTGCTTGAAGGCAATTACAATCGCTGTATCGTATAAAATCCGATAATTATTGAAAAAATACTCATGACAAGTGAACCTCGGGCAAATATAAGAACAACGTTAGAAACATCGTACAGCTGTTTCAACTTATCATTAAGTCTCATCAGCAGTTGTACTTACGATTTCCATCCGACAGAAATCGAAACCGGGAACCCCAACACGCAGAATCGATTTCTGTCCTGAGGGAAATCGTAAGTATAGATCGCTGATGAGACTTAATAAAGTTGAAACAGCTGTACGATGTTCTACGTGGGCCGCGATATCTTGCCGAGTTTGCCCCTGTCATGATATGTTCAATAATTATCGAATTGTATAGGATATACGCATTGTAATTGCCTTCAAGCAAAAAAATATATATATATAAATAATAATATATTTTTTACCTCAACAATGTTTCTAAAAAAATTATCAAATCTCATATATATATTATCTATATATATAAGACATTAATGGATGTTTATAGATGACAGGAAATTAAAATAATTTATCTCCTGTCATCTATAAAAACATCCATCAATTTCTTCATCAGTTAATATATCCTGATGAAGGTTTAAAGAAACCGAAACGTTAAGCGTCGATAAATAAAATTCACCTCATTTGGGAACACTTGTTTTTCAAAATTTCTTAATATTGTCGGATTTATTTCCATTTCATATTACTCCCATATATATATATAGATATATATATATATTATATATATATATATATATAACTATATATATATATGGGTCACCCCAAGTATGCGTTTTTTTTCTGTATCACCCCGGTAGGAAAACGCCGGTTTTTTGTTTGCCGTTGATTTTTATCTTTTTACTATTTTTTTCGTTTATTCCATTCTGAAATTCTCTAGAAAGGACCCATTCAAAATATATTGGCTATGTATATGTCACACAAGATTATTACACCACTCCCATTCTTCTTAAACAAAAAGCACCAGCCCGAATACCTAGTACGTCAAACACACCCTATCCTATTAAACACATTCTAATAGAATCTTGTGATTTTTTTCTTCTATTATTTGACAACGTTTTACAACACAAACAAACATGAGCGATTTATTTTAGAAATGTCAGTATAGATTAAATTTTTTCTCCGACTCGGAAGTT
>JALAJA010000615.1:0-7500 GCA_023376005.1 Doryteuthis pealeii | reverse complement strand
ACTACTGTTTATAAAATCTGTGTATATATTTATCAGGGCATGTAGGTGAGTAGGTGGTGTTCTGAGATGTTTGTTGGTGAGAATGCTTATCTTTGGGTTCAAGTCGAGACGTCTGGTGAATCTGATTAGGTTTATGGGCGCCTTATTGTCTGGAAATGATTAGTAATGAGTTCGATACTTGTGGGCTCGCGCCAAAACTAATTTACAGCAATTAGTTTAACTAATTCACAGGATTAGAAAATATGTCAATGTATGTCTGTCTAAGCCCCCCCTCTCTCTCTCTCTCTCTCTCTCTCTCTCTCTCTCTCTCTCTCTCTATCTATCTATCTATCGATTTATCGATCTATATATATATATATATATATATATAGAGAGAGAGAGAGAGAAGGAGGGGAGAAAGAGAGAGGCACAAGAATAGATACATAAACGTAGGTATATACATTTCATAAATATATTAATTTCGGCCGGTTGCAGAATTAGGCCATAATCAGAGGTGTCTATTATTCACCTCAATACTGATAGTCGTACGGACTTTGGTAATCTGATCTGTGCCGTAAAGAATATGTCAGCTGACGGGGTTGGGGTGGCGCTGCATCTCAGCAACACAATTTCCTTAGTTTAGAGCTAGGGAAAAGGGGGATAGTCTCAGTCGCTATTCAGCTGATAGCGACAATAGGACACACCGCAGAACCAAAATAATGAATAATAGGGGTTTTCTTAACATCATAGAAGTCTGAAATATAAATGTTGTTTAGATAGAACTTGTATTATTTAAAGTCGACTGCAAAACAAACTTCCTGGGTAACATCTTTTTGAAAAAGCTAGACGTCATAAATATCTGTAGATAAATAAATGTAATTTAGAAAAAAGAATTTCTGAGTGAATGAGAGGTCAACATTTTCTAAAGGACGTAACCATCAGATTGTTTTTTTCCAAACATATTTTAACGCATACATATATATATATATATATATATCCAAAATTCCAGAGAAGAAATCTTCCTTATGACACAAGAGTTTTATTTAAAAAACTGTCGCAGTTTGAGAGCTCAATGTGTGCTCTTAATGTTATAGTCACAGAGCAAATATATAAGTAAAGAAATAACAAAAGACTTAGAGATTTAGCATTATAGTCTATTTTAGGGAGCTTAGACAAAGTGTCTAACTCTCCCGACTCATCAGATGCGAATGATGAATTCTTTATTACTTTAAAGGCATTTGAAAACAGATTTTTATTTATTATTTTTTTTTTTTTAAAAATTTTATAGTCCTGTGATATGAATTCCAAACGAAATCCTTGATGCTGCAAAAAAAAATTATGTTGTAGTTTCAAATATGAGCATATCGGCCACAAAATCTCGGTCAATAATCAATGTATCTCTTAATGTATCTCTTATTGTGACAGATTTAGAAAAGGTCCCTGAAATAGACTATAAAGCTAAATCTCTAAGTCTTTTGTTATTTCTTTACTTATATATATATATATATATATATATATATATATATATATATAGAGAGAGAGAGAGAGAGAGAGACAGAGACAGAGAGAGAGAGACAGAGAGACAGAGAGAGAGAGACAGAGAGACAGAGACAGACAGACAGACAGAGAGAGAGAGAGAGAGAGAAGAGAGAGAGCGCGCATCAGTAGTAAATATTTGATAATATGATCAGTGCAGTAAAGCATATGGGAGCTGACGGTGGGTGTGGTGCTCTATCTCAGCAAATCAATCTCCCAGTCTAGTACTATTGAAAGGAAGAAAATGCGGAACAAACAAATAATGAATAAAAATAAGTTTTTTATCATCCGAATGTCTGGAATATAAATGTTGTTTAGATAGAACTTTTATTATTTGAAGTCGTGTGCAAAACACACTTCCTGTGAAACATCTTTCTGTGTGAAAATGCTAGAAGTCATAAATATATCTAAACAAATAAATGTACATTAGAAAATAGAATGAGCAAGTAATTCTCACTTGAACTGTTTATCAAACATATCGAAAGGCATTTTCAAAGGTTTACTGGTAGCTATTGATCAAATGTTTGAAATTTTTAGAACTTACTGGGTCATACATCGCACAAAAATAAAGTAAAACACCATTAAAGCAGAAAATCAATGAGAAATACTTTTTTTTTCTTAGTACACATTTATTGATCTGTTTTCTTTTCTTATCATGGAACCTGGCTACGGCATACCTACTTCAGTGCATTTTCTGAAGAAGAAGAAGAAGAAGAAGAAGAAGAAGAAGAAGAAGAAGAAGAAGAAGAAGAAGAAGAAGAAGAAGAAGATAGTTATTCATGATTCTTTATTTACTATATTGGATACGAAAACATTTTTATTCATTCTATATTTTTGAGAATAATTGTGCCCTCAGTAATATTTTTTGTCTGCTTGACAGTGATATACGCTTGTAGGCGTTACATCATACAACAGGCGACATTCGCTTACTTACAAAAGAACTAAAGAAATAAATGTAAACTTTTGAGATTTTGCATCAGAAATCTGAATTGAAATACTTGAATAGTCCGTATTATTATTATTATTATTATTATTGCAGTTTTTTCACAATGCTGGTGGTTCAGCTAGAGGCTAGTGACAGCAAGTCTCCTCAGATCTCCAGGATTCTTCATGGATAATTCTAGCGATCCGAAAGTGTATGTGTTTGGAACTCTTCTTCTGATGAAGTTCACCCAAATTCTTTCCAGAACTCTGGGGAATCATTCCAGGGCACCAACCGCGGTGATTTTTCTTCCAATTTTCTAGAATCTTCTGAAACTTGTTTCATTTTCTTGGGTTCATTGCTCAATGTTGCTGTTGTCAACTTGTTACTAAATTAATATTTGTTTTTTCAGGTCTCGTTTTCTGTATCTTCTGTCACCATAATACTATCTATCTATCTATCTATCTCTATATATATATATATATAATATATATATATATACCTAACTATCTATTACACTCTGGTGTGAAAGTATACCTTTTTTTTCAAACAAAATATTGTAGTCATCCCTAACATTTTTCAAGGTCAACTTAATGGTTATCATTCTAACAATTTGTTACATTATTATTATTATTATTATTATTATTATTATTATTATTATTATTATTTCACTCCATTAGAGTTTTTCTCACATGCCGTAGCCGGCGGTTTACTGGAGGCTGAGGGACAGCAATTCTCCTCAGGTCTCTAGGACTCTTCTGAGTATTCCAGCCGATCTCAACAATGCTGTTGTCTGGGTAGTTCTCGATTCTCCCTCTGATTTCCAATTGATCTAGACTCTTTTCTAAACCCCTGGGGACCATTCCAAGGGCCCCAATTACAATTGGTACGACTTACACCCTCAAGTTCTACAGTTTTCTCAGTTCTCTGGCAATTTCCATGTATTTGTCGATCTTTTCGCTTTCTTTCATTTTCACTCTGTGATCGGCCGGGACGGCAAAATCTACAAGATGACAAGTCTTCCTCTGCTTGTCAATTAAAACTAGGTCTGGTCTCCTGGCCGGGATTAGGTGATCCGTCTGCAGCTAGAAATCCTAGATAAATTCGTGCGTCTCATTCTCCAGGACAAATTCAGGCTTGTGTATATACCATTTAGTTGAATGGTGAAAATTGAATTTCTTGAAATGTTCCCAGTGGATCAACTTTCCCACCCAGTCGTGTCTAGTCATGTACTCTCTTTGTTTGAGTTTACTGCATTCGCTTATTATGTGATTGACAGTTTCGTGTTTTTCCCCACACATTATACACTTGCTATTCTGTTGTGCCTTATCTATTTTTGCTTTTATATAATTTGTCCTAATGGCATTGTCTTGTGCAGCATATTATTATTATTTCCTTTTGAGTTTTCACACCAGTGTTAGCTGATGGTATTTCACTGGAGTCTGAGTGACAGGAAGTCTCCTCTGGTCTCCAGGACTCTTCTGAGTATTCTGGCAGATTGCAGCAGTGCAGTGTTCTGAATGGTTTCAATCCTTCCTCTGATATCCAAACTTTCCAAGCCCTTTTCTAATCCTTTTGGGACTTTTCCAAGTGTGATCTGCTGGCACTGCAAAATCCATCAGTTGACAAGTTCTTTCTTTTTTGTTTATGAACACTAGGTCTGGTCTTCTTGCTGGGATAAGGTGATCCGTTTTTATTTCAAAGTCCCAGAGAATTTTATGCGTTTCGTTCTCAAGAACAGATCCTGGTTTATGCATATACCATTTTGTTGTGTGGTCAAAATTTAATTTCTTGCATAATTCCCAGTGGATCACCTTCCCAAGCCAGTCGTGTCTGGTTTTGTATTCTCGTTGTGCTAGTTTGCTACATTCGCAGAGTATATGGTTTACAGTCTCATCTCTATTACCACAAAGTCTACATTTACTATTTTGTTGGGTCTTATCAATTTTCGCTTTTATATAGTTTGTCCTTATGGCATTATTTTGTGCAGCAGTTATTAATGATTCCGTTTCTCTTTTGTCCATTTCAATGTGCAACCTCTTCGATTTGTCGTTTGAAGTGTCATATAATTGTTTTTCTTCCATTTTGATTATTATTATTACTCTTTTGAGTTTTCACATCAGTGTTAGCTGATGGTCTTTCACTGGAGTCTGCAACCTCTCTATTTGTCCTTTGAAACGTCATATAATTGTTTTTTTCCCATTTTTGGTTTCTAGTCTTTGTCGTTTTTCTGTTTGTCCATCTGCGTTTCTTACTATTGTTGGCCGCCATAAGTAGTTTTTCTTTGCTCTTCCTTGTGTAATCTTCAAGTTGTTGGATTGTGGTTTCTACGCATTCCTCTATGTTGGCAAGACTCTTCCCTTCCTTTCTTGACACATTCAATTATCTCAATCATCTCTAGGGTGGAGGGCCTTGTGCATGGTCATTAATTTTCTCGTCCTTTGGTCTATCTGTCTGAGTTTTTCTTTTGTCCATTTTAAGAATGGTTCTGAGTATCTTATAATGGGGACAGCCAGGTATTAATTCCTTGATCAGATTTCTGCTGTTAAGTTTCGTTTCTAGAAGTTTTCTAGTTCTCCTGAGATATTCTTTTTTAACTTTTTCCTTTCATTTCTGCTTGCATGATATTGTCCGCTTCTAAAATTCCTAAAGTATTTGTGGCTTTCATTTTCATCAAGAGATGTTATAGTTTTCCTGATTTTTGTAGTTGTATTCCATTCATTAGTTTTCTTTCACCCCTTTTTATTACAAGCATAGCACATTTTTTTCGATTCCAATTTCCATCCCTATATCCTGGCTATAATATTCTAATAGTTAAATTCTTTTCATTTTTTTTGCAAAAAATTTTAATGTCATCCATGTACATAAGGTGGTTTATCTTTCTTGTGAATTACTAAATTTGTATCCCCCCGGTACATTTTTTTCAGTATATGGTTTGGCGGCATCATTGCAATAATAAAGAGTAGTGGTGATAATGAGTCTCCTTGGAAGATACCTCTTTGGATTTTTACTTCTGCCAGGGATTGTTTTCCAGCTTTTAATTGAACTCGCCAGTTTTCCATGTTTTTTTTATTAATGAAGTTTATAATGTTGTCGGAAATTTTGTACATTTGTAGGCATTCTAAAATCCAGGTATGTGGAACCATGTCATACGCTTTTCTGTAATCGATCCAGGCATTGCAATATTTTTTCGTTTATTTTTTCTTCTTTAAGAATGTATTGGTCTATATAGAGTAAGTCGTGGGTTCCTCTTTTTCCTTGCGATATCCTTTCTGTTCTTCTGGGAGAAGTTTCCGCATTGAGTGAAAGTATACTCTCTTATTATTATTATTATATTATTATTATTAAAAGTATACTTTCTTATAATTATTATTATTATTATTATTATTATTATTATTATTATTATTATTATTATTATTATTATTATTATTTCCCTACTTCTGAGTTTTTTTTTTATTTATTTTACATCAGCGTAAGCTTTTGGTATTTCCCTGGTCTCAAGGTTTCTTCTGGTATTCTACCCGATCTTAACAATGCTACTGTCTGGATGGTCTGAAAACATCTTCTGATTTCCAATTCCTGTAGTCTGTTTCTAAACTTTTGGGAAACGTGCCAAGTTCACCATCGAGAATTGGTACCACTTTCACCCTCATATGCCACAGTTTTTTAATTTTTCTATCAGAGTCCAGGCATTTGTCAATGTTTTTTGTTTTCTCTCATATTTACCTTGCAAGATCTACCACTTGACAATTGAGAATTTCATGAGTTTTATTCTCAAGAATATATTTTTGTTTATGCATTTACTATTTTACATTATTATTATTATTAGTAGTAGTAGTAGTAGTAGTAGTAGTAGGAGGAGGAGGAGGAGTTGTTTTGTAGTAGGAAGAGGAGCAGCATCTGCAGTAGTAGTAGTATTAGTTGTAGCTGTATTAGTAGTAGTTTTTTCACATCAGTGTTAGCTGCTGGTCTTTCACAAGAGTTTGAGTGATAACAAGTCTCCTCCGGTCTCAAGGACTCTTCTGGGTATTCCAGCTGATTTTAACAATGGTATGTTTGGATGATCTCAATTATTACTCGGATTTTAAGTTCCTTTAGTCTTTTTTCTAAGCTTTTGGGAAGTGCCCCAAATACTATTGGTATTACTGTCACCTTCATACTCCACAGTTTGTTTTTTTTTTTTTTTTTTTTTTTTTTCAATTCTCTAGCGGGGTCTAGGGATTTTTCTATATTTTCGTTTTCTTCATCTCATCCTGTGATCTAATGGAACTGCAAAAAACTTCCAGTTGACAAAGTTCTGCTTTTTAATTCGGTAATATGTCATTATCTCAAAGTCTTAGAGAATTTTTACGGTTTCATTCTCAGGAATACACAGTGGCTTTTGTGTAATTCATTTACGTATGATTATATATTGCTATTTTGTTGTATTATCTTTTTAATGCAAGTAATATAATTATTATTAAGCAATTAATTTAATCATATATATATAATCCAAATATCAAGTGAATAAATCTTCCTTACGACGTAGTAGTATTTCAATTGCTGTAATTTGCAAAGCTTAATGTGTGCTCTAATTGTCAGAATCATAAAGCAAAATTATATCTGGAAAAACCCAAGAAAACTTAGGTTGTTAGCATATATATATATATATATATATATATATATATATATATATATATATATATATATTATATATATATATATAGTTTGTGGATAATACACTCTATTAATCGCACAAAAATATGTAACCAAGGATACCAAACACCAAATACGCATATTCATACCACACACACACACCGTGGATACGATCATAACATGACAGTCTTCACGCATTTTTATGCGCATCGCCTGACAACATACGCACGCGTACAAACAAAGGCGAAACACCAGAATACAATTAAAAAACGCCCACATTTAACCATTTGTACGGTTTCTATCATTTTCAATAACTATTTCGTTTTTCCTGAGAATGCAAGCAAGAAACCGTTCGGTTGTGAAGTTTGTTCCGATGAAAATAATAATTATTGTTCATTTATATATTATATATATATATATATATATAA
>JALAJA010000614.1:42500-46432 GCA_023376005.1 Doryteuthis pealeii | reverse complement strand
TTAACGAAAAAAAATAATCCTGGGTGGGATATTCTCGACAAGGCACACTTACTAAATTTGATACGACTAGCACAGGAATAGAGTAGTGGGGCACCCAGTGAGAATCGAATTCACCAACATTAACCAGTTTTTGGGGAGGTGAGTTTAGTAACTGTCGCGTCATGTAGGTATCTCAATAAAATGATTGAAATAAAATGAAAAAACAAACAAAAGGAAACGAAACAAGGAAGCGTTTCTCCTCCTCACCCCCCCCTCCATCGTCTTGAATGTGGAAGTGGATGGGTCTCTCGTGGTTATTTGATCGGGGGTGAGGAAGGGGAAGAACTGGTTCGCTTCTGGTGAGCGAGGTTGGTTGCGGGGTAATCGCTGCTATTTGCGCTTTGACTGTGAAACTGAAGGTATGCGGCAGCCATTCCTCCTTGTTCATTGCCTAATCAGTCCTTGAAATGTCGACGAAGGCGCACTATCCGATTCACCCACCTTTAAGAGCTCGAAGGGACGAAGAAACAGACAACAGTCGGCACCAGGAAAATGCTTACGCGACGGGTAGGGAGGTAAGACACATACAAACAAAAAATTCATCCGGCAGTAAAAAAAAGATGCAAACATCACTTTGTTTTATATTTATTATATTATTATTATTACTTTTATTATCTCTCTTCCTGATCATCATGAATTCTTTTTTGCTACGTTTATAGCCGGCATCAGCTTCCAAAACAAAGCACTAATAACTCGTACCAACACCCACCATCACCACCACACTAAATCCCCATATTAGCCTCACCCAATCCACTATCATCCCAACTACCTCATATAAGTAAAACACTTTGCGTGCTTCATGGCAGGCTAGCAGTCATTTTAGTGAATTCGATTCACACTGGGAAACTCATACTTCTCGCCTTGCGCCAGACTAGGCTCGTTGTAATTACCGCTACCACTTTCACCTTAGAAAAAAAGTGCACAAATCACAATTACCACGCCTGCCATCCCACCTCACAATTAACACGAGCACTAATACCCATCGTCAGAACCACCTTCTTTTTAATTAGCATCACAATCTCTGCAATCAGGTCATAAGCAAATTTAATTTGACCATCACTACACACCTACAGCAATAATTTTCAACCTCATGATTAACGTACACTACCAACATCACACTAATACTTCATGATTAATACCACTGACATCACCAACCATTTTCACATCATAGAGTTAAAAACACTACCATCACCAACTATTTACTTCATAATTAATACCACTGACATTCCACAACCATTGTCACATATTAGTTAAAAACAACTACCAATCAGCAACTATCTACTTCATAATTAATACCACTACATCACAACCATTTTCATCTCATGATAACATCACTACTATCACAAGTATTTTACATCACGATTAATACCACTGACATCCCAACTATTTTTCACTTCATGAGTAACGGCAAATACCATCACAACTATTTACTTCATGATTAATACCACTGACATCACAACTATTTTCACTCAATGGTTAAAATACAAGCATCACAAACCTCTCTCCTCATGATTTAACACACATGCAGATGTTTCCTGGAATCAATAAAACTTCCTGTTCAGCCCCAATAGTTGCACCCTTTGTAGCCAAGACTTATACCTAATATACAACATTAGAAAAAAGGTTACATACAAAGGCTTTATTCAATAAAAAAAGAAAAACAAATATGAACAAAGCAATTTAAAACGAATTACAACAACGTTAAAAAGTAAAGTTAAGTCCTTTGAACAGTGAAAAGGTCAGTTCAGAATTTAAAATCAGCCAGCAACAGCTCTAGTAAATTGTCGTATGAACCCACAGTCAGAAGAAAAGGGGGTGAGACATAATCGTGCCGTGTTGTGCAATGAATAAGCATTGACTGTCAAGCGAACAATACTAAAATCAAATAATTATAAAAAAACAGTGTGATCACCGAAGTTACCCGAATTTTCTGACCAGATTTGGCGCGTAAATTTCATCGTGCCCGCTGATTGTTTGAAAAATACAAAAATTGTATTTTCTTCTTTTTTTTTTTTTATTTTTTTGAATGTTATGTGGGGTGTTATTTCGACTCTCCTCTTTTTTCTAAATTTTCTGTGATAAAAGAAAAATGGTCGATTTCCTATACCCTTCATACCCAAACATCGACCATTTTGCCAAAACTCTTTACCCGAATAAATCAGAGGTGTGTCTTAAAAAACTGACGTTCTTAAAGTCTTGTAATTAAGGAATCATAAAGATTGAAATTATAAAAAGTCGAAGATGAGTCAAAAAACCGCAAGAAAAGATGTTTAGGCAGTGGTTGTCTTAGAAAACCGGACTTAGATATTTTGAATGACATGGCTTACAATTGAAAACGATAGGTTCGATAGGGATCTACTTGGTTAGAAGTTCGAGTTGAGTGATCACGAAACCAGTAAAAAACCAGAATTCAAAGAAAGAATTCTCAAAATTAAAAATTGAGAAGATCGATGCATATACCAACATCGATTTCGCATGTAGGTTTAGCTTGGTTTCTTGTAATGGCATATCAAACTGTTTCATGGATTATTTAATGCCAAAAATTATCCGATCATTTAACGCATTGCAGTCTCGGAAGACTATATAGTTCTTGTGTCCCTGAAGTTACAGCGCCTCCTGTGACTGTGAAGTCCAGTGTTTGAAAAACATTCTCAACCACAGATGTCGCATGTGAAGGTTGTCCCTAAAGATGTTGATGTGCCGGTGCTTTGTTGCCGCTGCTTTCTTCTGGACCACTTAGCTTCATGGTGTTGCGCCAGGGTGACTTCAGACATGAACGGTCTGCTACAGAGAGCCTGTCGCCACCGAGGGCGGTCCTGAGCCAAATTTTCCCGGCTGGAAGGGGTATTGCCAAAGCACCCGGGATCATTCTTGCAGACATCCTTAAAACGCAGCTGGGGGCGACCAATCTGTTTCTTACCAGACGAAAGCTCTGCATAGAGGATGTCTTTCGGGATTCATCCATCATCCATCCGACGGACATGGCCCAGTCATCGGAGACGACGCTCAGTAGAGAACACAATTCATCCCTATAGGAAAACAGTAAAACTAAGTAAGTAAAGTCTGTGGGGTGTCTTATTGTCGGTATCAGCCGGTTACCGAGGGTGTCTATCGCCTTTTCACTAGCGCTAGACCAGAGAGATTGTTTTTGCGTCTGAGATGGAGCGCCACATCTACCATCAGCTCCCCACTTTACCGCACAGATCCAATTGGCGAGGGTCGTCATCGAAGTCAGAACCTAGTGGTACCTAGGTGGATGCTCTATCGACTCTATCGACTGAGCTAACCCATAGCCGGAGGGATGAATACAATTTATCCCATAGCTGGAGGGATGAATACTATTTATCCCATAGCTGGAGGGATGAATACTATTTATCCCATAGCTGGAGGGATGAATACTATTTATCCCATAACTGGAGGAATGAGGTGGTTCATATCTTTCCAAAGGGTATTAGTCCGAAAGTAAACGCAATAGCGTGACTGGAGTTCGAACTCACTTACTACGATATCAAAGTCCAGTACGTTATCCACGGGGTCTTCACCCACCATTCTCATGTAAGTAAGTAAAATCGTCAGAGTGGCCTAAAGTCGGTATCAGCCAGACAGCGAGGGAGTGTATGCCCTTTTCAGTAGCACTAGACTAAGGAGATATTTTGTGTCTGAGGTGGTGTACCACACCTACCATCAGCTCCTTACTTTACTGCACATATCCTCATAAGTTGAGTTGTCGAGGGCCGGTATCGAACCAGGAACCTTGTGGTTCCTACCGGACCCTGTAGTACTGGAGTTATGAGGGGGTTCATATCTTTCCCAAGTTAGTCCAAAATTTTTTCCAAATTAGTCCGAAAGTAAATGCAATAGCACGACTGGAGTTCGAACTCGCTTACTATGAT
>JALAJA010000614.1:2500-37500 GCA_023376005.1 Doryteuthis pealeii | reverse complement strand
TTCCTCCCTTGGCCAATTTAAGAAAAGTCCAGACTATCTTACAAGAGAGACTATTCAGGTATTAATTCCTTTGATTATATTTCTGTTGTAGAGTTTAGTTTCACGAAGTTTTCTTGTTCATCCTATGCACTCCTTTCTCACTTATTCTTTTATCTCCGTTTTATTAAACAGTTCTGTTCCTTCAGTTGTTTCCGTTTTTCCTTTTTTTTTCGTTACAAACATGGCGTATTTTTCAATTCCAAATTCCCTTCGTATGTCTTGGCTGAAAATTCTAATAGTTCGTGTCAGGGATTATTATCAATTTTCATTCTTGGCAAAAATCTTAATATCATCTCACACGACGTAGTTTATCTCTTCTTGCGACTTTGTAAATCTGTAGCTTCCTTTGCCTTTTTATTTTAAAAAGATTCGGTTTATTTCTGAGAAAAGAAAACACTAGGAACTTTTCCCCACATCTAATAAAATAAATAGCAGATACACACATTACATATCTTAAAAAGATTAATTTGGTCAGCTAAGTGTGGAACTGTAAGATGATTGGGTTATTTCCTATAAGTCTAACATAAACAAAGGGGAACCACTCTTGACTGATAAATTATTTATTTATTTTCCCATTAAACAAGCCCTAAACACTAATCCTAACCCTAAACCCTAACCCTAACCCCGTCTTCTTTTTTCCTAGTAGATCAATAAATAAATGAATAATTTATCAGTCAAGAGTGGTTCCCTCTTGTCTATGTTAAACTTATAGGAAATAACCGATGATTGTATTGCGCCAGTCTTTCAATTGGAAGAGCCCATCTGCAGTGAAAAATTAATGTTCTATATTCATGTATGACGCCAGTGTTAAATACACAACTTTGTCACCAACAAACCAGACCAGATCATTGCATGACCTGCGTTAAATAACACAGAAAGAATGTATAGCATAGACTAATATACTGCTAGATTTACTCAGAGCATCCCACTGTAGTGAAATGGTTAACAAGCTAGTCTCGCAGATCCATTACAAATGTAATAGCGAGTTCGATCTACACTTGATGACCAATACTTGCGACCTTGTGTCACATCCTACCCGTGGCTAACGGGTTGGGTAATCACCTACTCCTAAATAAGCTCGGTAAACCTTATATTACTGCAAGTAGTATAATGTATAAACAGCCACAATTTATCTTGAAACCAAATAGTCTAAGGGAAGTAACTCTAAAAAACGAACTAGTTTTTTTAGAGTTACCTTCTTCGTGTGACCAATCGTTTTGTTTTTATATAAAACTAGTTTGGTGATTCTTATCGTTTTGCATATATTTATTTACCATTTTCTAAATGGATTTGTACAAAAATAATTACTTTTTCTTCTCCTGTATTCACTATTTACTAAAGAGTATACGCAAAAATATTCAAACTTTCAACTTCGTGGTTCAGTTAACAAAGAGTTGTCTCCCTTGACTACTTGATAATAATACGTATGAGGGCGCCAAATATAATGGTTACTGAGTTTTATCATCACCATCAAGACGTGTCGACAACACAGATTCCTTTGAGTCTCTCGACATCCGCCCTTATCGGCCATCGCTCTAGGCAAGTCATCTAGACAACATCTAGTGTCCGCATAGAGCAAATGAATGTAAGTTTTTGTGTGTCCATGTAGACATTGCTTATGAGTTTGTCCTTACTTCTCCAGCAGTGTCTACCATGTTTTGCAGGTTTTACTTAAATGGTTTGTGAGATGGGAGGTAAGTGGCCATACAAGTGTTGGTTTGTCGGGTGCTACTTCCAGGATTTATTCAAAGCAATATAAACCGTCCCTGTATAATTCATATCCAGCTTTTTATCCAAGCATTTCGTTAGAATCCAAGTGGTACAACCATACAGTAGTACTTACACGGCTACAACTTGGAAGATTTCCTATTTTATCTCATCAGTGAGATCAGATTTCCTTATAGTTTATAACCTATCGATAACACTCTGACCCGGAGTGGTAGTACCTGTTAGGGTCCCAATTATGGGTTAAATAGAAAAAATGAGTTTAAAAAATGTGTTTTAAAAAAAGAAAATTGAATACCCAACAAGAATGAACCAAACAAAATGTCTTTGGAATAAGATAACTCAACAAGGGTTGACATGCCATAAAATCCAACCAACTTTAATACATGCATGGAAGAATAATACAGATACCATTACATGTCTGAACCCAAAGGACTCTCTTGTCAATCTCCAACTAACTAACTTTCCCTGAAGTTTCTCGATCACGTGATGTCCTAAACCAATGAGAGAATTCCCTTTGAGGTCAACTTATTATTATGATTAGTGTGACTATTTGACATTGTTATGATGTTTACCAAATTAATTACGAAGGTGTGTCAAAAAGTAATGCCATTTTGTTTAGGCCAGGTATAATTACCAACACAGGAACATGTATCATACATGAAAATGAAGCTGGTCCTCTGTGGATCACATCCATACTTCTCCACATAGTCACCGTTTCTTTCAATTTGATTGCTTTGAGAGTTAAGTCCTTTTAAGACTTAAATGAGAGTTAAGTCCCTTTGTTCTTTTTCCGAGAAGAAGCTTGTAAACAATGGCAGCCATCTTTGATTCAACGTAACTTTCACGGGGAAAACATGTCCTTTTTCAAATCCATTTTAATGCATGTTTTTAACTCCAAAATATCATAAAATATCTTTTTAATAACAATTAAGTTCATTTCAAAATAATGCGAAAGTACAATTCTATGGTAGGAATTTAGTCACTTAAAGTTCAGGATTACCATGTTTCTTACCTGTTTGATGAGATTATACTAAATTTCCACAATTTGATTTTGATGGATTGAAGCATATTTAGCAAAAAGAATTTTCACTCTGTAAAGCAGATAGCTGAAAAAAAAGCATTTCATTCAATTCACAATTGACACATTTCCTAAAATGTACAGTATTAGATATGAAACAATTTCGTATTAGTAGACTCATATAACATATTAAAAATGGCCAAATTGGTAGAGCCTAGAATATGCTAGCTATGTCCTTGTAGAGGGATACCCCTTCCTGGCCAGAAAAGAAGGAAGTGAGTATAACACAAAACTAAACCTGGTGGTGAGGCTCCAGTACTGAAGCTCTGGGGAATGTGAAGCCACTCCTTTGTTACCCTTACTTCCAGGTCACTCAGACCTTAAGAGGCAGTATTTGTTAGAGTCCCATCTATGGGTCAAATAGATCTGTTTTAATTTTTTTTGTTTCTTTTGTTTGTTTTATGGCAGATCAGCCTTAGTGGGTTATCTAAGCTATCCTTTCTGAAGAACAGTACTGGTACTATTTAACCCATAGCTGGGACCGATTCAATTTCCTACGATGATAACCATTACACTAAGTATGCCTCCTCTGGGTATTAGTCTGAAAGTGTATATAATAGCGCAACTGAAATTCGAACTCACTTACTCGAAGTCACAGTCCAGAATGTTAGCCACAATGCTATGGTAACTCCCCCAAATATGTTTGAGATGATGTTTTAATTTTGAACTGGGTTAATATAGTGGTCTTTAAAATATTGATATTACAATTATGAAGGGTCTGTTTAAAATGATTGGGAAATTTATGGGTAACTTGAAACCATACAACTATGTACAATTTTTTTTTTTCTTTTAAGAATAGTTACTTGAACTTATAATCATTTACAAATTATATGTTTAAAATGATTGTGAAGATATATTTTTGTACTGTATATAACTGGAGATACTAATTGTTTAACTGACTTTGGCAAAAGTTAATCCAACAAGAGTTGACATGCCATAAAAACCGAACAACCAGCCAGCCAGCCAACCAAATATATTAAAGAGCCAAAAAATGACTGACTTTTGCTTTACTCTAAACTGACTAAATACTATTACTTGAAGAATAAGGAGTATAAAATGGTGTTTATATAGATTATATCAGTATAGATAGCTTCATAGAAGAAGTAGAAAAAAGGGTACCCTGTTGTGGTTTAATGATTAACAAGTTAGTTACGCAGATCCATTACTACTGAAAAAAGTATGATCCTTGCTGGATGCCCCATATTTACGCGTAAATTTAAGTTTCAAATTTCATATTTTTAGATTCTAAAAACAAATATGTATTTAATAACTACTTTAGTTTATTATTGTTATCTAATAATCTTTTGTAGAAAAACTTAATTGAAAAATTTAGGCCCCCCTTTTAAACAAAACAAATATCGATGTATAATTTATAGTAGGATCGCAGTGGTGGGAGAGCGCTGTCAGTAATGACCAAAATCTTTTTGGTATAATATTCTATAGAATAATAATCTATTTGAATTGAACGAATGTCAGTTCTTCCAATTCTCTTGGATAAGTAGTCAAAGGGATTTTGATAATCGCTTCATACTTAAATCGTGTTAGATGGCTAACTACTTAATAACAGTAAGTACTATTATCAAACTTACATAATATATGGTGTGGTTAATTTGCATACTGGCTTTAACAAAACCAGGTTTAATAAATAATTACTTGGTGTTATTGATCTCTTATGTTATTGTTTTATTCTCTAACGTATTAAAATCAATCATGTGAATGATTTTATATAGAAACAAATTAAAATATGATTAAAATAAGTGTAATCTTTTTATATGCGTTCTTATTTAATTTCTAATTTTATATATTTCATTACATCAAAATTTAAATACTAACGCTCGGAGGTCGCATATTTTTGCTAGTGCATTTAATGACATTTGGTAGAATTGCAAACTTTCTAGCATTTTCTTATCTTAAGAGAATTATGGGGAAAAAAAATCTCAATCAGTTGTAGTAGAATTAATTCTTCTTGAATAGACGTCCCTTCTTTTCCTAAATGTTCAAATTCACAGAATCGACTGGGGTCTTGTAGCCAATGTAAAAAGTTTACAATTGGTTTTTCTTTCAATATCTATTAACATAAGATTTATTGACTTTTCCCCGCTGGCAACTTAAACAAATTTGTATGTTGTCATTAAAAGATATAGACATAATACAAATAAACGACCGATGAAGCCGTGCTCATTGCACTGCGAAATTTACCTCCTACATATACTTGTCTGAGTTTGTTCCTTTGTCCACATTCTTCCCTCTATTCTTTACCACAGACACAATACATGTACGTATATAGGAATAGCAATATGGATTCTGTTCTCACTGATTTAAGATTGTATTTAACATAATCTCGGCTGCCTTCCGACTTTTCACATTGAAAAATGCTTTAACTCGCTTCACCAAAAAATGAATATCATGGGAGATAAATATCGCCTTACTAATCTAAGGGAGATCACTCTAGCAAGTAAACATTTTAAATACTTTATCTATAGTTGATAAAATATTATTTCATATTATTTTTTATTTTATATTATTATTTCATTATAAGATAAATGAAATATTATTATTATTATTATTATTATTATTATTATTATTATTATTTTAATGCAGTTTCTTCCTTTCTTCCTTCAATTTCATTAAAGCAGACGATAATTGTCTAAAGCGTTATCGCTTTTTTTTTCTTTCTATTTTGTTTTCTGTTTCATGATGACGTGTAGCGTGTCCCTTTCCTTATCTTTCTTTCCTCACAATCAGAACACAATGGACAATTATTTTTCTGAGGTAACGACAAATTCAATCTCATACGTTCATGTCTTATTCTATTAATTTGTATCATTATTTTGTACTTTGTGAGTTTACACACCGGACGTATCTAGACACACACAACACACACACACCACACACACACACACACACACCACACACACACACACACATATACTGATATATATATAATATAATATATATATGGTGTGTCAAAAAAAGTAGCGATATTTTTTGTACTTTTTGACACACCTTGTATTCTGAAAAACAATAACGACCCATTCATTAATTTTTCAGAATACAAGGTGTGTCAAAAAGTACCAAGTTTAAAGCTGTATTTACCAATATAGAAATGAATAGAATTTTTTTACAGAATACAAGGTGTGTCAAAAAGTACAAAAATCTCGATACTTTTTTGACACACCTTGTATATATATATATATATATATATATATATATAATCTTTTTATATGCGTTCTTATTTAATTTCTAATTTAATATATTTCTTTACATCAAAATTTAAATACTTACAGACGAATGTGTTAGCAGGAAACCATTGGTTGTAAATATTGTTCCCATGTAAATAAATAAGAGCTAAACCTTGTATTTGTTCATTCATTCATTCATGGCTAGAAACTACAAGGTTCCTAGTTCGATACCGGTCCCCGCCAACTCAGCGTATGAGTAGCACAGGGATCTGTGCGGTAAAGTAAGGAGCTGATGGTAGGTGTGGCGCTCCACCTCAGATGCTAAAAACAATCTCCTTGTTCTAGCGCTAGTGAAAAGGGGATAGACTCCCTCGCTGACTGGCTGATACCGACTTTAGGCCGCCCCGTCGACTTTACGTCGACTTAAATGATGGTTTAAGTTTTTCTTTCTTATTGTAAGTGTAAATATTGCTCTGTATATATTTATCAATTATCATACATTGAGCTCTCTTAGGGATTTGTAAAAATCCTTGTATAAGATTTATAAGTGTGCATCAACATGAACATGCATTGTGAATGTAGAGGAGATATGGATGATCCCAAATAGAATTATCCCAAACAATATATATATATATATATATATATATATATATATAGAGAGAGAGAGAGAGAGAGAGAGAGAGGGGGAGAGAGAGAGAGCGTTCGGCTAGAAACTACAAGGTTCCCAGTTCGTTACCGGCCCTCGCCAACTCAGCGTATGAGTAGCACAGGGATCTGTGCGGTAAAGTAAAGCGCTGATGGTAGCTGTGGCGCCCCACCTCAGACGCAAAAACAATCTCCTTGGTCTAGCGCTAGTGAAAAGGAGATAGACTTCCTCGCTGATTGACTGATACCGACTTTAGGCCACCCCGACGACTTTACTTTTATATATATATATATATATATATATATATACAAAGTGTGTCAAAAATGTATGGAGATTTTTTGTACTTTTTGACACATCTTGTATTCTGAAAAAACAATAATGTTCCATTCATTGTTCATTTCTATCCTGGTAAAATACAGCTTCAATCTCGATACTTATATGACACACCTTGTATACACACACACACACACACAACACAACACACACACACATAATATATATATATATATATATATATATATATATATATATATATATATATACATACATATATAAACATACCATGGCAATCATATAGATAGTTTATTTTTTTACAGTAATCTTTTTATCAATTAATTTTTTCATAAATCATTAACTCATAAGCATTGAATTTTACTATCCATGGCTGTATATACATACACACACACCACATATATATATATATATATATATATATTATATATATATTATTTTGCTTATCTATCTATCTATATCTATATATATGCGCGCGTGTGTGTGTGTGTGTGTGTGTGTGTGTACGCGACTTGTTTGTGTGTGTGAGTGTGTGTGTGAATGTAAGAAATCTTTCATTCTGTTATACATTTTAACCAATATATTTATTCGCACACATACAAATACACACATACACACACAAATGAATATATATAATATATATATATATATATATATATATATATATATATATATATATATATATATATATATAAACAGGACTGAATGACAAGGATTACACTCGCTTTTCTCATTATTCTGTGATAAATAATTTCTTATCTTATGCCCTGAAGATGATTTAATAGATCGAAACACTGCAGCGTCGGCCAATAAACTCACCACTTAACCCATTTAAACCTGTGTTTTTTCATTTTTCTTGATATATTACATACCGTCGGATTTACTTCCTTTCTCACACACACACACACACAACACACACCCACACATATATATAATATATATAAATAATGTGTGTGTGTGTGTGTGTGTGTGTGTATGTGTGTGTGTGTGTGTGTGTGTGTGTGTGTGTGAGGATATTTGAGAAATCTAAGAATATCTGAATAATTATAGAACAAGGGTTAACTATTTATTGGAAAAAGAAAAGGAAAAAGTATTAAAAAAATAAATGGAAATGTAAGAGTTGCTGCCCTTGGCCAGAAAAAAAGGGGTTATTTCCCTTAGGTTTTGTTTTAATTTGAAAAATGACCGGGAAAGAATTGACTGTGAGCAGACGTTAACTGGACCCACGATAGGAGAGAGACGGTGAGAAGGGAGTTGATAATGGTTTTTGGAGTTGACGGTTGAATTAGGAGATTAGAAGGAAAACGATGAATAATTAAGAGTGGGAAATTTGGATTGAAAAGAACAAAAATAATTGCTAGTAAGTGATTTATTATTTATTTATCAACTAAAGGGTAAAAGTTTTTGAAATTGGAAAAAGAGATTATTATTTGAAGAAACCGAATTGATTTGAAAGGGAAGAAACGAAAGAAGTGATTGTTTTTGGGAACGGATTAAGTAAAAAAAAAAAAAAGAAAAAAAAAAAAAAGAAAAAGAGGAACTTATATTTTACTGAAAAAAAGGAAGAAAAGAAATGATAACAAAAAGGAACTTATGTTTTAAAGAACAAAAAGAAAAAGAAAAGAAAGGTATTTATTGGATTGTCAACAATTTTGTTTCATGAACTTTGTAAAAATTTATTTTGCATCTATCTGTTTTATAAAATAAGATAATTATTTATCACTTATAAATTGTCTTATTGACTGAATCTTTTTATTTGCTTGAAAAGAAAAACATTCCATGTTTTTCCCCTGAAATTATTTTTTCCTTGGAGAGTCAATTGCACAATAATATATATATTATATATATATATATATATATATATATATTAGTATATAGAGAGAGAGAGAGAGAGAGAGAGAGAGAGAGAGAGAGCGAGAGAAAGATAAGCATAATATATATACGTACATTGATCGCAACGTCTTGTCAGGCGACTGCTACTTCTTCATTCATTGTCCGTTTGTGAGCTTCTTCATGACTTTTCAATCTTGCCAAAGTTTTGCATAACTTAGAACATATCTGGCACACATAACGTTCGGTGTTGACTGAGTCGACAGGCGTTGTATATGCATCACTGTGAACTCTCATGTGAAGCTTGAGACCACCAGATGTTCGGCACACTTTTGTGCAGCAAGGACATAAAAAGTCTTCATGTTGGGGATCATGCTGGGAATCAGAGTGTGGCATTACAGTCGGGTAGCTCTCATGCGATTTCATGCGACTGACCAAGCCTGCCTTTGAAAACAGGGCCCGGTCACATACATCACAGATCCACACATGACCAGAATTGGCCGGCAGAATTTCACGTTTTCGGCACGCTCTCCTGAGTTTTACTCGGTCCACGTTTGCAGCTTCAAACAGTTCTGCACCCTTGGATATCGCAGCTCTCCACTGCCCACGATCAGATGTCAGGGACTCCCAATTATCGAGGGAAATACCAAAGTACACCAGACACTCCTTAACACTATCTCGAAAACGTTTTCCTTTTTCTTTTTTTTCTTTTTTTTTTCTTTTCTTTCTTTCTTTCTTTTTTTTTTGGCTTGTGTTGTGGTGTTTTTGCCAAAAAGGAGCTCGTCATAAAAATGCTGTTTTGGTAGTCAAGATTCATCAAGCCGAACAAGATGACCTGCTCAACGCATCTGATTCCTCATCACAATTGCAACAATGCTAGTTGTTTTGGCTTTGGTCAAGACAGTTGTATCTGGAACATGGCTGTCCCACTTCAGACAAAGGATATGTCTAAGACCGTGCTGATGGAATCTTTCAAGCTGCCTCATATGAGATTGATACAACGTAAAGGTTTCAGAAGCATAGAGCATGGAAGACAACACACATGCTTGATACACAGACACTTTAGTTGCATGAGTTAGATCACCATCGGACCAAACCCTGCCCTCTAGCTTACCAAAGGACCCAGATGCCTTGCTTATTCTCTGTTTGATTTCCGCATCAAGAGAAACGTCATTAGATAAAGAACTACCAAGGTAGACAAACTCATTGACAACTTCAAGACGCTTCCCATAGACAAAGATGCTCAACGTAAGGATCACCAGCAACCGGAGTGTACATGACTTTGCCTTTCTTAATTCTGTCAGACCAAAGCAGGTACAAGCATTAGTAAAGCGGTCCATGACCGACTGCAATTCTTCCGGAAAGTGTGCAACCAGGTCAGCATCATCGACATATAAAAGTTCCCTGACAAATCCATTTCTAACAAGGGTTCAGGCTTGGAGTCTTCTTAAGTTAAAAACTTTTCCAGTTGTTCGGAATCTAATATAGACACCCTTATCACAGTCATGGAAGGCATACCATAGTATAGCCGTCAGGTAAAGTGAGAACAATGTTGGTGTTGGTATATCACCCTGCTTCACTCCATTATCAATGGGAAGTTCATCAGACAGCTGACCATTGAAATTAACACGACTCTTTACACAACGATGTAGCTGCTTGAACTTTTCAACAAAAGCAAGTATACAGCCAAATTTTCCGAGCACCTTCCAAAGAGCCTCATGATCCCCTCAGTCAAAGGCTTTAGTTAAGTCAACAAAACCCTGACAAAGTGACACACGCTGTTCAATACATTTTTCTAAAAGCTGTCTAGCAGAGAAAATCATGTCTTTAGTCCCTCTTTCACCTCTGAAACCAGAAGGAAGGACATCACAACACATATACTTCTTCAATCGGTTAAGCAAGAGTCGCACAAAAACTTTTCCAAAAGCTTCCAGCAGTGAGATACCACGATAATTACCACAGTCCGATTTCTTACCCTTTCCCTTGTATAAAATAATCAAAATGGCATCTATCCAATCTTGAGGAACCTGGTCACCCTCCATAGAGACATCACCAAAGAGTGGACTGCACAATGGACATTCATACCACCATATTTCAAAAGCACAACAGGAATGCATCTAGTCTTGGAGCTTTTTTGAGTTGATCTTGTTTTATACAAGCAATCGTTTCTGCAAAAGTCGGTTCCATGTGAAGTTCTAGCTGAAGAGTCCGCCGAGGATACTATCTATTGCAGCAACATCCACATTGGAAGGATTATGAAAGAGATCTCGAAAATGTTCATGCCAACGGCAAGTGTGGCTGAGGCATTAAAATACCCACGAAGGTTGATATGCCATTAAAAAAAGAAACCAGACTAAACCTAAATACACAATACTTGAATAAGACATTTTCAATTTGAGGTTTGCAATTTTGTTGTCAGTTTCAATCTCCATATTTTCTAAACTCTCAGATCTACTTAGAGTTTTGACTTTATTGTGTTTTGATCCTTTGGAGTTACACTTACATAATTCACAGGCTACCTACGAATTATGTAACACACGGAGTCCAACTTCTGTTGAGAATTTGCCAAGGGAGTATCCATATCCATTCTCCATGGTTGAGACGGGGATACATCGGTCAGTATACTTGTGCCAGGAGGGGGGTTTCAAGCGCTTCTAATTTCAGCATTCAAAACCCATTACCTTAAATTTACAGGAGTCAAAATGCTTGATTCTCAGTCACCGCCTTCTAGCACCTATAAGATAAAAATTGGGTTGGGTATTTGTTTACCATAAGAGCAATTTGTAGAATACAGTCGGAACTTAATTATACGGATAGTTAGTTTATTTTATATGAGTTTTAGAAGAATTTCCTGTGATCACCCTTTTTAGAGCCAGCGATAAAATGCACAGGCCTATATATATATATATATTACTCATAATATAATGCATCATTCTGAGAGTTGATAGATAATTTATTATAAATGTTTACTGTATAATTTCCGATTCATGCGATTAATAGTCAATTTTGAAGTATGTATTTACTCAAGCCCTTAGCCAAGAGCAGGATGCGACACAAGATCAATTTTTAAGCGGAGAACAACTTGCTACGACTTTATATGATCAACCTATTGATCAGGTCGGGCCTCTCCGACCGCCCGTCTATCCCAAGTAAAGATCGAAGTAGAGTATCGTAGGTCACATGAATACTTAGTACCCGGATCTGAACTGCTTAGCCACCGGGATCCTATCCTCGGAAATTACGGGTCACAACCCACGGTCAACAGGTGCCCCCATTGAATTCATTCTATTAAGTTTGCTCAGGCAATAAAATAAGTTGTTAATTCACCGTGTATTCTTCTTTCATTTACTCTTTTCAACCATAATTCCTTCATAAGCGTTCCGAATTGTTACCTTCTGTAGTGGACATTCCTTGATAAAAATAATATTAGACAAAAGGCTACATACAAAGGCTTTATTCAATAAAAACGAAAAAAGCACGAACAAAGCAATTTAAACGAATTTACAACAACATTAAAAGTAAGTTAAGTCCTTTGAACAGTTGAAAAAGTCAGTTCAAAGTTTAAATCATCATCAGCAGCTAAAGTAATAGTTGTCGGCGTGAGAAGAAAGGTTTCCACCGGCAGAAAGAGGAGAATGAGATTTACTTGTGTCACGTGCAAACAATAAGAGACCCCACGGGGTACAGGGTCGGGTGTACGCGCCCGCCCCGGGTCAAAATCACGAGCGTCGATCCCAGTGGGCCATCCCCCCAGGCAACACCTGCCCCCTCGAGTAGGGCTGGGTTTATTGCCCAGTGCCTGAGGTGCCCCCTTGAGGGGGAATGCCGAGGGGATAGACGCAATTTTTAACCCCGCCACCAATGAGTCTCGGCTTGTAGGTGGTCCCACGTTAATAGGGCCTTGTGCCTAACCTAGTACAAGTGTGGTACGAGGATAATATCCACGTGCAAACAATAAGCTCTGACTGTCTAGTGAATACGGCTGAAAGTCAAATATTTATAAGAAACAGGTGAATCACTGAAGTACCCGAATGTCTTTTGACCAGAATTTGGCGCGTATATTTTATCGTGCACTGATCGGTTGAAAAAATACAAAATTGTGTCTCTTTTTATCTATTTGTATGGTGTATGTGGTGGGGGTGTTATTTCGATCTTTTTATTTATTTATTTTTTTTTTTTTTAGAATCTTCTGTGATAGATAGAAAATTGTGCGATTTCCTTATATCATTCAATATTTTGCTGTTAGTGCGAGTCATGATACTAAAATACGACAAACGTACGAACACAACCTTCAATTGTTTAGTACTAAAGTTTCCGCTACAGGATGTTTGGACTCCGCGCTGTCTCCTCCAAGACTCTCCCACTACATCAGCGCAGACTCAGTGTTGTCGTCACATCTATGTGTCATGTTGTTTTGTATTCGATAGTGTGAATGTGAGCATACACGCAGTACGCACGTGGTGAGCTTGTAGGTAAGGGGTGCCCACCACTTGACCCAGAGACAATTGAACAAAAAGGATTGGATTCTATAAAAGTCTGACATTCTAATCCTTTTCATTGTACTACACACAGACAGTGTTAGATTATTAGTAAAAAAAATCATATTTCTAAAAATAAAATTTAATAATTTACTGAGTAAATTTTAGGTTATTAATACAAAAAATAATATTAAAAAATGAAAATCAAGAAATAAATAGGTGCATATCGCATAAATACGTCCTGGCCTCCTGTCCTAAAAAAAAACGCTAAGCGGTGCCTGCTGAAAATCCGACTCGTGCTACTTATGAACTCCCTAGCTGTTTGAAGGCATTTTTCCCGAAAAGTTAATGCGATATGAAAGCGATCTTTTCTCGACAAGTAAATGTAAATTTTTACCCCTCCCCCCCTCATTAAGATATTTTTTAGCGATTAAAGACGTCTTATCAACAAATAACTTTTTGTTAGTGGTTTGAAGGTGTTAAAAAAAATGTAACCCTTCAACAGACTGCAGAAGAATGCCAACGAATTATTAATCTACGACAGGATTCAAAAAATATCCAAGAAAATGGTGTTTCTTCGACATGTACGTCAAAAATCAAAAGGGGGAGAAAATATTTTTTGATTCCTAACCCTTGCTTCGCTTGTGGAGAGTTACATTTTTATAAGGATTGTCCCTATAATAATAAAAATGCTTTAAATGTAATAAAGTTAGGCATAAAAAATTACATTCTAGAATTTTTAAAAAGTGAAGTTCAAAAAACAATATAAAAGTATGTGTTAGTATAGCATTTAATTCTAACACTAACAGCAACAAATAAATGAATTAAAATTTAGTTAAATCTAACAATTTATTAAAGAACAAATAAAACAATGAGTAACTATATAAAGTCCTTCCTGTGTATTGAGTTAAGTTTGAGAGATTTACTGGAGTGATGGAGAAGATATCTGGTATCTTAATGCTTTCTTGAAGAGAATTTCTGGTCAACATGCATACGGGAGCTGGTCCGGAATCTATCTGCCGGTTTTGGTAATTTGCGCCAAAACTTCTGGGCTCATCACGTGATTGGTGTATCAATCACCGAAAGCCTCTCCCTCACTTAACCCACACCACACAGGAATAAAAAAAATTTTATTGACCCACCAAAAGTTTCTTCAATTTGGCAAGTAACATATGTAATGGACGGTTTAAAAATAAGGAAAAACGCGCAAATAAAATGTTTAACAAAAAATATTAAATTTCAACTTGACAACGGAGTCGATGTATGTATAATAAATTAATAATATAATATAATAAAATATAATAATACATTATAATATACATTATAATATTATATATTATATAAAATTATAATAAATATCAAAGTAAATATAGACTCCCTGCTATATATGTGGGTGGTTAGTAAAGTAAAACCCACTGTGATTGAAAAGAAAATATCAGTGTCTCATGAATTAACAAAAAAAACCCAAAAAACTAGAGTAATTATTCATATTATACGACTCTTAAGATGTCATTATTAAAAAATAAAACATGTAGTCATTTTTATTAAAGTTTATAATTATTCATACTAGTACAAAATAAAAACACCCTCCAGGTGATGTAAAAATAGATTTTGAAACATATTTGCCTGAGGGTGGGAGTAAAAAATTCAATGTCAGCGAGTTTGTACCTTAAGTAAGTAAAATCATCAATTCATTAAAGGATTAAAAAATAAACAATTTGAAATGTAAACTTTAAATATGTATTAAAATAAAACAATATTAATATATAATATTATAATATTACAAATACATTATAATATACATTATATATAATAACACACATAATTGGGGAAAAAAAAATCGGTAAACCCACTTTTATTTCTGACAAGGAAAGTTGCGCGTGGCAAGACTGGACAAACGTTAAATTTTGAGAGGGAGTTCATTTCAAACGTAAGTTTTCAACGTAAGTAAAAACATTTCTTATGAATAATTACTAATAATTTATTTGGCATTGACTGACATTCAGACTTTTGAAATATACCAATAAATTAATTTTGTAAAAGCGGAGGGTTTTTTTTTCTAATGTGACAGAGAACACGAGTTGAGTGGCGGGCATGAAAACTTGCCGTATTCTTGAAGGAAGCGGGCTAGGCTTTGCCTGGCATGTAGGACTGACCTAGGATTGAACCCGCGTCCTTGCAGAATGCGAAAAGGAGACACTTTGGCGCAGGCACCGGAATCAAGATGCCACTGTCCCCGTATGTGAACACAGATGCCCGGATGATAGCTGCGGGCATTCTGGCAACTGGGATTGAGTTGACAGTCCCGTATGTGAAGCACAGACGCCCGGATGATAGAAGCAGACCTGTGTATAAATAGAAGGTAACAACAAAGAAGCGGGGAGGGCAGAAACGAGTGTTGCTATGGTAGCTGCTAGAGGATTCGAAGACGACGAACGACGACGAACGACGACGAAAGAAGAAGAAGAAGAAGTCGGTGTTTTGCAAAGAGAAAGTTTAGCCTGCGAGGAGGTGTTGGACTCGCTTCTTTTTGCCCCCCCCTCAACAAAAACTTGTTGAGTTAAATCTTTATTTTCCCCCTCTATTTTTTTTCTATATCGCAGAAAAATTAAACTGGTTGGTGTTGTCGGACGGCTGATCTCTAGAGAGCATTTGCTCAGGACTAGAGACTTTTGACAATTGGCATTCGACTAGAGACGAAGGGACCGAGCCAACCATGATAGAGATTTTTTAAAAAACCGTCAACGGGACGGAGGACGAAAACAACGAAGAAAGCTGCCAGTTTTGTGATCACAAGATCAGGGGGGAGTGTAGCGGGAGGCAAGAGGTTGAACTCGTAACCTGGACATTGTGAATAGTGACACATGGTAAGCCTCTTGCCACCCCCTGTTGTTGTAATAAATGTATTTAGTACACTGTGTCTTTTTTATAATCTGAGAAAATAGCATTTAAAATGTGTCCTATCATTATGATTCACCCTGTATTAGGACATTTCTCTTATACAACAATGTATCTCCTGTAATGTCTTATTTCTCTTCTAATAAGTTTTCTCAGGCAACTAAAAAGTGTTCTAGTTAATTCGTCGGGAATTGTTTATAATATATATACGGGGGTATGCCTCTCAAAAATGGACCACACACTTTTTGTGATGTAGGCTTTGTAGCGATTGTCAGCCCCTGTTGGGATGAACTTGTGTCCAGAAGAGTTATTCTCCCTTAATGTGGGTTTCGCCAATAGGTGACACTACTGGCTGAGTATTTAAACAGCAGCCCGGGAATTTTCTCACTCTCTTTCTCTTAGTCTAGCATCCAGAAAACATAGGGTAGACGCTTGGTGTCTTTGTCCATTTAAGTGTGTGTGGGGGGCTTTGCCCCCCCCCCCCGCAACTATCAGTAAGTGACTCCCTTATTCTTCATGAACACTTTCTCACTTCTTTAGTATTTTATGTATATATGCACATACGCTGGAAGGTTACTCTGAGCTTTCTAACGTATTATAAGATCACATCTTATTCTTATAGCTTCATTCATTTACTAATCTCCCTTATTTTGAAGGACATGACAGAAGCAACACAGTGACCACAACTAGACCTCAATGAGAGCTTCAGCAATGATTATACTGCGTCAAATATTACTTCAAGACAGGCTCATTCAGAAGGTGCAGGACACTTTCGTGAAATCAGTTTGAATGTGAAAAAGTCCCCTCCAAGAATGTAATTCAGCACTGGGTGAATCCCTTCGAGAACTATAAAACAGTGGAAAAGTTGCCAGTGACAACCGCCCAAATCATTCAGGACGCCCCAAGAAGCGTACAGCTGAGTTGGTTAAGGGGGTTAGAGTCAGTTTAGCAGGGTTCTGAATGCTGTGTGCGCCAGCGGAATCAGTCTCGGTATATCCCGTGAGACTTGCAGGAGAGTGCTAGTCATGGATGCGAATACCTACCCATACAGAATACAAACGAAGAAGAGCCATACAGCTTCAGACAAAGAGCAGAAAAATGCCATGACGGTCAAGATAATAAAGATCCAGGAGATCCCAAGTTTCCTCAACCTTCTTTGGACCTCAGATGAAGTTCACTTCCTTTTTGAAGGAAAGGTGAACTCGAAGACATCTCCATGTCAAACATGTCAAACACCTTTGACTGTAAAACACTTATTCATAGAATGCAGGGTTTTTGCTCACATCAGAAACCGTTATTTTAACGCAAACAACATGAAAGATCTTTTTGAAAAAGTCAATATAGAAGACATTCTGTCCTTTTTGAAGGAAATAAAATTATATCATAGAATATAGACATTAACTTAATCAATACCATACAACATGATCCCCAACGATACTAACACATTGTTAAAACCAGTTTCTACAAAAGTGTAAACATAAATACACAACATATATTACTTCCTAATCGCTAGGCATGACATAACCCCGGACGGGTTGATATGCCGTAAAAATCAATCAACCAGCCAAGACATCTCCAGACCCAACGAATGAGCTACTAAGCCCCTACACTACCCAAAGTGCATGGCATGGACTGCAATCTCAAGCAGAGACATTATCATGGAATATCAGAGAGAGAGAGAGAGAGAGAGAGAGAGAGAGAGAGAGAGAGAGAGAGAGAGAGAGAGAGAAAGATTTATTTTAATCAGTTTATCTCTAACTGATTAAAATAAATAGAATATCTACATATTTGAAAAGAATGAAATTGATTTTGTTTTATATACGTATAAAGTTTTTTTTTTTTCAAAAAGCAAAGAAAAATGGATATGAGTAGTGTGAGACTGATAACGCACATGTGTGTATTTACCCAACCCGTCCGCACGAAAAGGATGGGACATAAGTTCCTTTTAAGCGGAGTTTAATAGGTTTGAGTTCATAGGGTTCCTTCTATACCGGTTGTCATGCCAAAATTAAATAGCACGGTCTGTCCTACTATTTACCCATAGCTGGAGGGAGAATAGTTAGATTCATACCTTTTTCAGGGGTATTAATGCTATGAGAAATGCCTCTGTAGTGACAAAAGAGACTTGTCTCGTGGAGCAAAGCGGACAAGGTACTTTTCTCGCGTGTAGGTCCATGATTTAGGTGAGATGGATAACAAAAGAATACATATTGCTTTCTTTGCTGTAGAGAAAAGTGGCTTGCATCCTGTGGAACCAGACGTTTGCGAGAGAAGACTAATCCATTTATAGGATTAGTTGCTCATGCTGATTAGTCTGACCATCCAATCAGAAACGAACCACGGCAATGTAAACGCAGTGTCGCCTGAGACAGAGATCGAAGTAAGACGGTGCAAGTGACAAGTGGAAAGTGTGTATATAATATCCAGGAAAAATGAATATGTGCTGCTCCCGAAAACAATAGCCGTCCAGGATTTGAACTCAGTTCGCAGTATCCATTTTCTACGACAATAACCATTGCAGAGGCATTGACTTCGAACCAATCATTAGACCTACGCACTCTTTTGCCAAAAACTGTCAGGGCCGTGTTATGGATGGTGGTCCGTAGCCCATCCCACTATTGCTGGGCAGAGCAACACTGGCGCAACACCATGAAGCTAAGAGGTCTAGAAGAAAGCAGCGGCAACAAAGCGCCGGCACATCAACATCTTTAGGGACAGCCTTCACATGCGACATCTGTGGTCGAGGATGTTTTTCTAACATTGGACTTTACAGTCACAGGAGGCGCTGTAACTTCAGGGGCAAAAAAACTAAAGTATAGTCTTCCAAGACTGAAATGCCAATAATAATAATAATAATAATAATAATAATAATAATAATAATGATAATAATAATAATAATAATTATAATTATACTCTGCGAATGTAGCAAACTAGCACAACGAGAATACAAAACTAGACACGACTGGGTTGGGAAAGTGATTCACTGGGAATTATGCAAAAAATTTAATTTTGACCATGCAAAAAGATGGTATATGCATAAACCAGAATCTGTTCTTGAGAACGAAACGCATAAAATTCTCTGGGACTTTGAAATAAAAACGGATCACCTTATCCCAACAAGAAGACCAGACCTAATATTGATAAACAAAAAAGAAAGAACTTGTCTACTGGTGGATTTTGCAGTGCCAGCAGATCATAGGGTGAAGCTAACGGAAAATGAAAAAATAGACAAATATCTGGACCTTGCCAGAGAACTAAAAAAGTTATGGAATATGAAAGTGAAGGTGATACCAATTGTAGTTGGTGCACTTGGAACAGTCCCAAAAGGATTGGAAAAGGGAATCTTTCGAAATCAGAGAAGGGTTGAAACCATTCAGAACACTGCACTGCTGCAATCTGCCAGAATACTCAGAAGAGTCCTGGAGACCTGAGGAGACTTGCTGTCACTCAGACTCCAGTGAGAGACCATCAGCTAACGCTGATGTGAAAACTCAAAAGGGGCAAATAATAATAATAATAACCATTACACAACGAGCGCAGATAAAGCACATATGATTGAAAAGAACCGGGAAGATTAATTTTTATATATAAATTCTTATGCTAAAGAAGGCAAACACTCAAAAATAAATAAAGAAAACTAGATAAGACACAACTACCTCGTCCACTAAGCAGTGGTTGAGTTTGTTGCGTCTTATCTATTAGCCGCTGTGAAAGGCCCAGACACGCCCATTCCTTTTGTACAACGTTTTTGCCGGGCGCAAAATCAATCATCTATCAAGATGATTATCTCTTCTCGCCTTTGAAAACATTTTTTTCTCTCTCTTTTCAGTTCACTGATTATATCTGAATTGTTTTGTTTTGGGTTTTTTTTTGCTTTTTTTTAATAATTTATCTGATTGATATCATGCATAAAAAGTCAATTAACGGGTAAACGTATCAACATGGCGCCGGTCTTTGACGAGTAGTGTTTAATTTTCCCGCCTAAAAGACAAAAACAAAAGCAATCACTCGTATTTTCGGTCGGTCGCCTTCCAAAATGCACACACCAATTGATTTTTAATTTTTTCATTAGAAAACAAATCTTAACGCCATTCATTAATGTCAGGATATCAGAATTCAGTTTGTTGTAAAACTTTCTTAGAACGAACGGATAATGTAGTAGTAATCTGAAAAGGAGTGCTGTTTTCTTTGTAAAATTTATTTCGTTTTTACAACAATTGCATCTGTCTTATAAGGTCAGATGTGTACATTTAAAAGAGGCGAGCAGTCCTCTTTTTATCGAAACAGAAACTTACATTATTCTGCCTTCTCTCTTGTGCGAAGGAATCGGGAATTGTAATAATTTCAACAACTTACTCTCGGAAGCTATCTCCATCAAAAACAGTGTTAAACAAGGTGACACCCCTACCCTTTTCTCTATATATTTGGTGTAACTCTCTCATCGGCTTTCCAAGAATGAGATATCAGCATTTACATTCAATTTAGAACCATCATAAAAATCTTTGATCTCATACGCATGTGCGTGTGTGTTTGTGTGAGTGTAATTGAGTTATATATATATATTGAGAAAGATAAGAGGAAAAACAAAATACTTAAGTAGAAAAATATAATATAGTACGTGCTGACACGCGTGTATCGACGAAAAAATGTTAATATAATGCAATCTAATTAAAATCATTTTAAAAAGTAAAATAAAAAATAGAAGGCATTGTATAAACCATTCGTCTTCTTCAGAGCAAAGTTATATGAATGAGGAAAAGGAAAAACGGCTGACACGAAAAATCTAAAAACTGGAATGTCTTTTAAGAAAGTTCTAAAAACGTATTTTGTTTAAAAGATAATGTAAAATTATTTTTAAAACTTTGTGTCTCAAACCTTGAAAAGAAAAACTCTTCAAAGTTTGAAATGAAGACATATAAAAGTTATTTAAATAATCCAGTTACGAACATGAGTGTAAATAGGAGGGCCACAATGTATCCAAGAGAAATGTGATATATATATATATATATATATATATATATATATATATATATATATATATATATATATATATATAGTGTGTATGGTTGGCACTAGTGTACTAGAAAAAATAGTAGTAATCCAACGTACAGTGTTATTAGAAGAGTGTTCAATATCTGTGATAGAGCGTTGATAGGTGAATGAATGGATAAATAAAAGGTTTAGCTTTTATTTATTGACTTGTGAACAATATTAATTGGTTGTAATATTGTTTCCAAGTCAATAAATAAAAGCTAAACCTTTTATTTACCCATTCATTCACACACACACACACACACACACACACAGATATATATATATATATATATATATATATATATATATATATATATATATATTTCACAATCCTTAAGTTATTGATGAATTTTTCATCAATAATTTGCCTCAAAAGGATATTATCCATGAGATGATGGTAAGGTTTTTGGCAAACTTTTGTTCAATTGGTTAATAAAATGGATCTGCTCTTCTGTTATTCCAGAATGTCAATGTGACTTTAGATCAGATTCTGATACAATGGATATGATTTTCTCTTCTGATCAATTCCAAGAAAAGTGCTTCAAACATCATGTAGCTCTTTATCTGATCTTTGTTGATGTAACAAAAGCTTTCAATAGTACCACTCTGTGGATCATCCTTGGCAAACTTGGCTGTTGACCTCAATTCGTCCACATATTCATACAACTCCAACATGACATGAAATCTTGTGTTAACTTCAGCAATACTTTCGGAACTTATCTCCATCAATTATAGGGTTAAACAAGGTGACATACCTACTGTCTTGGCTAGTAATTACGATTCTGCGGTAAGGGTTATGCCCCTTAGACCCTCTCAGTTATTTTTCGTAAATAGGATATTTTTATGCCTTTGACCGGTCATTTCCGGGTTGTGAGTCAGCGGGAATTTCAAGTCTCTTTTCTACTTCGCTCGGCCGCAACAAGATGTGTCTGCCGACACCCTATCCATACTATGATTATTCTAGGCAACCCGATAAGATAGATTTCACTTATCTTCTTTTCCTAATTTACTTAGCTACTTGTTTACTGCTATTTTCTACTATTTTATTTTATCTAAGTTGTCATGCTGAGAATTTCCCTTAGATACCTTTCTCTCCGTATTCCATGTAAGACCCTTGTCTTTTCGTATTATTTCTCTTATTTCCCTACTCCACAGGCACTAGTATTTCGTGTATTATTATTCCCCCACACTCACTGTTGCTTTTCTCTTAGTAAGTCACGTTGTATTCCCTAGCCAATGTTGGAATAGCATTATTCTGAGTGAAGTGTGCCTTCGTCCATTACTGGACCTTTGAGTTTACTGCTTATTGCCTCTTCCTCCCTCTTTCGCTGCTACTACGATTACTGATGTTATTAGCATTGCCCTATGCTATCTGCCTGTATTACTTGTGTCCCTTATCCGTTCCCTGTAATTCTTATAATTACCTTGCCTTTTGTAACCTTGATTTGCCTTGTTATTTGCTGTGTCTGTTACTTGTTTATTTTCTTATTTCAGCTTCTTACCTTCTCCTACTGAATAAAGACATTTTAACTATACCCATGGTTATTTGTGTTTCATTGTTGGAGAGATAAACCTACATGCGATTAGATTGTCTCAACCACCTGGCAATAGGATTAGACATAACATTAAGAGGCGTGATACCTACTCTTTTCTCCACATATTTGGTGTAACTCTCTCATCGGCTTTCGAAGAATGTGACATTGGCATCTACATTCTATTCAGAACTTCAGGTAAAGTCTTTGATCTCACACGCTTCAACGCAAAGTTCGATAATTTCCTGATCCCCGTTCGGGAATTGCTCTACGCTAATGATGCAGATCTCGTTGCTATGGATCTCCTCTACAGATCATACACTCCTCTTAGTCTTGCCATCAGTCTGATGAAGACGGGGTTCAGGTTCCCTCCACCTCCAGGCCAGCCCTGTATCGAACCTAACCACTTCGTCCAGAGTATAGATTGGATAAGGTTGACTCTTTTTTTAAAATACTTTGATAGCACTCTAGAGATGGTTCTTTTGCTCCTGAAATAAATCTAATAACGGAGATTCGGTGTCTATATGTCTATAACTGAAACTACGTCACTGCTTACGTCACAATACCCTCAGGAATTGCGCAAGTTTATCAATGAGTATTCCATTTATAATCAAAATCGTTAATATTAATACATAAAATAAATATTATTTATTAACGAGGTCTCTATGAAAATGTGAATTAGATTTGCCTCAAAACAGCCCATGTTATTTGTGCGTTTAAAATCCTGCAAGAATTTCCCTAAGAAATAGAGATTTACATAATATATGGCGTGGTTAATTTGCTTACTGGTTTTTAAAAAACGGGTTTAAAAATAATTACTTGGTGTTATTGATCTCTAATATTATTGTTTTATTCTCCAACGAATTAAAATCAATCCTATGAATGATTTTATATAGAAACCAATCACAATATAATTAAAATAAGTGTAATCTTTTTTATATGCGTTCATATTTAATTCGTTAGTCTTTTTAATTTGATATATTTCATTACATTAAAACTTAAATACTTACGTCAAGAGAGTGCATATTTTTGCTAGTAAATCTAATGACTGAAAAAGCTATCATTGCCTTCGGGAAACTCGAAAGCCGTCTGTGGTTTGACTGAGGTACCAACCACCATCAAAGTCAAGCTCAGTGTTTATGCAGCGTGCGTTCTATCCGTTTTTTAATTTTCTTCTGAGACCCGGACTACATATCGCCGTCACATCAAAACCGTGAAGACGCCCATTAAGTTTTTCTTATGAGGATCCTAACCATCAAATGGCAGTATCTAACATCAGACACCGAGTGATCTACGAAGATTCAAACGTTTGAAGCAAAGGAGAATGAAACATGTAATGTATCTACACAGGGTATAACATCTCCCGATGAACCAGTGTGATACTGTGGTTGAAGACGAACATGGTCAGAATAAATAAATAAATAAATAAGAAAGAGAGTAGGTTAAGATCCGGCATAAGTAAAAGGGGTGGGTGGCTGACCTTTTTACGAATCCAAAGATTAGGTCGTAAAGTTTAAAGAGACCTGTATGCCACCATGAAATGGGACCACTTGGTGATAATATCTTAGGCACCCAGGTATTAAAAGCAAAAAGGATTTTTTTAGGAGAAATTCTCTTTTGAAAAAATTAATGATCAACATATTGAAGACGGATTGTCTGGAAAAATATTTGAGTACTTTAATTTTAAGGGTTAATGGCGACTAGAAGTCGGCGATTTATTTAAGTGCTGGCCATTTGTGTGGTCCGGAGAAGATGGTTTGGGGAAGGGGAATTTGACATAAATACAACTAAACTCGAGCCCTAAGTTAGTTAGCACCCGGGGATTGAAGGGTTAAGTTCGCCAGTAGGGATAGCAGCAGTAGTAGCCAGCTGGATAGACAGCGAAAGCATCACACACAATCTCCTTCCATCCGCGTCTTGTTTACACACATTTGTGGTTGTTGTTGTTGTTTTGTTTTAATCCTTGTGAGCCTGTTTTTCTGACTCGTGCTTTAAATTCGGCCAGCATATAATTCACAACGTTGGGATCTAGACAAGTACATCGAAAGAGCGGAGTACAGAACAGGTCTTCTCACACCAGGAGATGTTGTACCCTGTGTAGATACATAAATTACACCGGAAGTACCCGGTGAACCAGGAGATGTTGTACCCTGTGTAGATACATACATTACAGAACACACGAGTCTGAAACGAGCATTTCGGAAGTATTACTCGTTCTCGGTTCCTGACGCTTTACAACCGGAACATGTTAGCAAGTCATTTGAAATCTTATGACAGCAAACGGAAAAGACAGCTGATTCATTTGTCACACATGTGATGGGACTTGCACATATATAATTGGCTTTACGAGTCATAAACATTCCCACTGAAACCCTTGACGATTCGAGGAGAGAGCCTTTGCAGTGGCGGACACTAGGGAAAAAAAGGCTGGTTTAGCTCAGTCGGTAGAGCAACTGCCTAGGAACTATAAGGTTCCTGGTTCGATACCGACCATTGCCGACTCAGCGTATGAGTAGAACAACGATCTGTGTGGTAAAGTAAAGAGCTGATGATAGGTGTGGCGCTCCACCTCAGACGCAGAAACAATCTCTTTGGTCTAGCGATAGTGAAAAGGAGATAGCTCCCTTGCTGTATGGCTGATACCGACTTTAGGCCATCGCAACGTTTTTCCACTATTTACTTATAACTGAAGGGAGAACAGTTGGATGCATACCTTTCCCAAGGGTATTAGTACAATGTGAGATATAAACAGCCCCGTCTAGGGTTTGAATTAGAATTTCCTACGACGATAAACATTATACGTCCTAACCTATATCTATATATATGTGTGTGTGTGTGTGTGTGTGTGTGTGTTTCGCGCGCGCGTGTGTTTGTGCTTGTGTGTGCGCATGCGCGCGTGTGTAACCCAGCATAAACCGTAATTCATATCGATATTTTTATAAGAATGATACACTAAAAATAGTCTAGAGAATGAGCCAATTTCCAGAATAGAGAATAAAGAGACATTTTGGTTGGTTGGTTGATTGATTGATTGATTTTAACGGCATATCAACCCGTCTGGGGTTATGTCATGTCTAACGGTTAAGAAGTAATATATGCTGTGTATTTATATTTATACTTTTGTAGTAATTGGTTTTAACAATGTGTTTGCACCATTGGGGATCTTGTTGTATAGTATAAGTTCATGTCTATATTCTATGGTATAATTTTATTTCCCTCAAAAAGGACAGAATATCCTCCATGTTGACATTTTCAAACAGATCTTTCATATTGTTTGCATTAAAAGAAAATAAACTAATTTCCAGATCAATTTAAAAACGAATGATACTTTTGTGTTGTCTATATTCGCATTTAACATCATCTTTTTATCATCCGAATTCTCAATGTAATGATTATAACTATGAAACGTTAATTAAGATCCTTCACTCATTTCTAAATAGGAACATCAATATCATCATGGATTGCTTGCTGTTAGAACAAGAACCCAGTTAGTTTACGGGTCGTCTAGTGTTTTTCTTCTGTTACTACCATATTGAAATTTTATTATATTATTATCTTCGGTCTTCACCGGTACCTGAGCCCCTAGGAGACAGTGATCGAGTGTCACTGACACATATCAGCAGCAGCCATCCCTAACATTTTTTAGTCACGTGGTGAACTTTATAAAAAGCCATGACATTGGCTATTCTTCCTCTTTTAGTTGTAACCATTAAGGGGTTAACACCTCTTCTAACAACATCCCGTTGGATGACTGCTAGCTTTCAGCATTACCCCTCGTGGTCTACAAGGTAAGCGCTTTGCATTCTCTTTTCCTACGAATTAGGCATACGGACAGAATAACACCCCTGGCGGATTTCTTCCATACCCTGCTTCTCAAGAGAGATTACTATCTTTTGACCCATGAAGGCTGATAGTAATTACCTTTAATCACCAGGGACGACGAGATAAATGCAACCTCGGACAAGCTTCACCCCTTGATACCATTACAGCCGAAAGGCTGTTAGCAGGAATAACATTTGCAAACCCACAACTAATTAATTACGGCTTACCTCGAACGGTGCTGTAACCAAAACAACCCAAACTCAACCAAACCAATAACTACGGCTAAGACCTTATGGAGCTGTGCACTAAACTAATAACTACGGCTAAGACCTTACGGAGCTGTGAATTAAACTAATAGTACGGCTATACCTCACGAACAGGTGCTGTTAACTTTAAATTAACTCTTACTAAACCTCGGGTTGCTTGTTCCATCTAACTATGAACTTTCTTCTCTTTGTTGTACCCTTTTAATATGCATTATATATATGTATAAAAATCTGTTGCATTTCATATCGTTGTACCTCTCGTCCCTTGACGTCATAATCCGCCTATTCTCATTGCTATCCGTTAAACCACTTTTTCGTTAATTTCTATAACCATTACGAAAGAAAATAAAAAAAATGTGGAGATTAAAATAAAACTACCCTCACAAACCCTACAAGAAATTAACTTTCCATATGCACGACCCTACAGAGCTCCGCTCTTTGGTGGGGAAGTGTTGTGCGGATTAAAATAAAACTAAAATAAAAAATAAAATAAAATAAAAAAACTCCCATGAGCCTTTCCTTGTCATTTGGCGACTATGATCCGTGAATAAAGCTTAAGTCATAAAACCACCTTCTGTCTTAGTCTCTTTCCTTTTCGTTCCTTGAATTCCTTCCCTCCACCAAATAAGATGGGGTTTAAAGCAAAAACCCAAAGAACATGCACCGAGAATATCCAGCAACTTTTAAACCTTAAAACACCCCAACCTCTTACCCCCCCCCCAAAAAAAAGACTAACTGTATCCGAGAAAGTAGGAAGAAAAGCACAACGCGTATTTTAGGTAAGGAATAGGCTTACAGCACAAGAGACAGTGAACGAGTAATCAGTAACTGACAGGTTGCATTCACGAGTACTCAAAGTCTCGCTAGTTTCTCTTGTCCGAGGTTTACTATTTATAGAAAAACGGACGATTCCATTGTCCTCCTTTTGGTACTATATGACAGAAATTTAATAAGAGGTGGTCGAATTCGAGCTGGTACGATAGTTTCAAAAATATCTGTCGCAAGTGTGTGTATTGAAACTAGAAGTTTCGTTCAATGTGTTCAATTACACACGCGGTGATATGTGATGTCGGAAGTAGCTGACATTTATCTCGGCCCAATCCAAATATTTTGCCAACGCTAATACCCACAATTAGCACCGAAGTTAAAAGAATGCCTCATCAATCTAAAACACAGTCTAGAAGAAGAAAACAACCTCTTATTGATCAATACAACTATTATTGACATGTCCATACCAGAGCTTTCTGTTGATCAACAATCGAAATCAAGTGACAACAAGTATCTTGTGGGGATTAAAATAGAATATAAATTTTAAATTTAAAAAAATAACAAACTCCCATGAGCCTTCACCGGAAGAACCCCCGCGCATGTGCGAGAAAAAAGAACCCACTTCCGACCCCAAGAGAATCTCTCGACCATTCGAGCTTAGGCCTTAACTGTATCTAGTCACTACAACTGGCCAGGGAGATATTTCCTGACCCGTGAATAAAGCCTAAATCATAAAACCACCTTCTGTCTTTGTCTCTTTCTTTTTCGTTCCTTGAATTCCTTTCTTTTCAGCGCGACCACAAAATATGATGGGGTTAAAAGCAAACCCTAGGAGCACACACCAAGAATAAACACATCCACCTTTTAAACTTTAAAACATTAAACCACTTGCCAGCCCATAATCTTCAAATACCAAACAATCTTCTCATCAAATTCAACAGTTCCGTGGTCTGAATAATCTCAATATCTATTTGAATCTGCAATTCTGTTTTTAATGGTTTTTGTAACCAGTACCCAACTAATTATGGTCACTGCTTTCACTTACAGGTTTCCAAATTTTTGCAGTTCTCAAGCTAAGTCTTGGTATCTGTTTTTAATTAGTGATTGTTTTGTCGATAGCTTATAGTTATCTGTGATCGGATTATCTAAAAAAAATAAGATGAACATATTTACTTACAAAAGGGAATCTTTATTTCCTACAAGATCTTATTTTTATTTGTTTAATTTTATTGTAAAGTTATATATATATATATATATATATATATATATATATATATATATATATATATATATATATATATATATATATATATATAACTTTACAATAAAATGCATAGCTAATAATGAAGTCTGGAAAAAATGAGGTTGAGAATGGGTTTCTGGGGCTGTCATGTGTCATCCTATTGTTACATATTTCGTGGGTAGCCAACGAATTAATTTTGTAAGTGTAGTTAGATTTTGAATTGAAGTTCGTTGAAGATTCAAGACCGGAGGGGGTTATATTATTGACAGGTAATGACCTTTACTTGACCCCCGACTAAAGAGAAGGCGTGAGAACAGAAATTAAGTTAGCAGATTTTTGCCGTTAGTTGAAAGAGGCAGACGTAGGGGTCCTTTGCTCCTAAAAGATGCCAGCTTCTCACTGTGCGGTTAGAAACCCTTTTGAACTGTGGGTTTTTGATAAAGAATAGGGAAAACAATAAAGTCTTGCTTAATTATTAACTAAGAAATAAGCACAGACGACCAGCCCAGCAAAAGAAGGAAGCAGTCCAGAAGAGGAAGATGGCCAGCGACGAAGTAAGAACAAAAAAAACAAGTAAGAGGCCATCTCTCTCCCCTCACCTCATCTCTGTACTCTCTCCCAATTATATACCCGATATGCAAAGGGTTAACACTATGTCTGGAAAAAATCGTCTGAAGACTTGGTCTATGCGACCGTTTGAATGTGTTCTTTGTATTTGTTGTAGAGTCCATGGAAATAAATAGGAGGCATTACTTTCAGTACGTTCTGCGGTGTATTGCTAGGGTGAGTCAAAAAGTAATGCCACTTTGTTTGGGACAGGTATAATTACCAACACAGGAACATGTATCATACATTTGAGACACTTCTTCACTACAGATTTCACTTCCTCATCACTGGAATCATGTTTGCCTCTCAAACCCTCTTTCATGGGTCCGAAGAGATGATAGTCTCAAGCAAACATTATTCCAGTGACGAGAAACTGTAGTGAAGAAGTGGCTCAAAGAACAGTCAACAGAATTTTACGGAGCAGGGATACATGCTCTCATTCGTAGGTGGAACATTGCTTTTGAGAGAAACGGTGACTATGTGGAGAAGTAGGGATGTGATTCACAGAGGACCAGCTTCATTTCGATGTATGATACATGTTCCTGTGTTGGTAATATACCTGTCCTAAACAAAATGGCATTACCTTTTGACTAACCCTTTATATATATATATATATATATATATATATATATATACATACACACACACACACACACACACATATATATATATATATATATATATATATATATATATATATATATATGATACATGTTCCTGTGTTGGTAATAATACCTGTCCTAAAGAAAATGGCATTACTTTTTGAAACACCCTCGTAGATTATGTATAAATAACTAAATAATGAATTAGTGTATTAAATTTCGTTTAAAATCAGTTTTTAATTGAATTCATTTTTTCTCGATTAGATCAAAAATTAATTAATTGATTATCTTTTAATTAATTAAATTCAAGAAAATGAATTTTGCATCACATAATCAAATGATCAGATTTTCTTTTTTACCTCCGGGGTGTTTTTTTTTTCTTCGTATTATCTTTTGATAATCACACACTTTATTTGAAATGATATTTACTAAGCTTATATAACTACAGCACACAAGGTCAAACGGGGGCGGGTGAAATTTAGGTCGGCAGATTACGATGAGTTCTTTGAAAATCAGTTTTTCGAAATCCCGTCTTTAATCCGGGCTCAATCACCGACCTCTGATAACAGATTGGAAATGTGCTGCCACATCGGACCCAAATTGCAATAGTTCAAATTCTTATCATTTACAGTTCAAGAAGCGCCTTTCTTAAATATTATTTCAACAAGCTAGTCTCGTAAATCAGTTACTACTGAAAAGTGAGTTCGATTCTCGCTGGTTTCTCCATATTTGTGACCTTGTCTCCAATTGTTGTGGACTAGCCTAGCGTACTGTGGGGGATTACAATAAAATTAAAATAAAAAATAAACAAAATAACAAACTCCCATGAGCCTTCACTGGAAGAACCCTCCGTGCATGTGCGAGAAAAAGGACTGACTTCCGAATCCCAAGAGAATATCTCGGCCATTCGAGTTTAGGCCTTAACTGGGTCTAGTCACTCTTACTGGTCAGGGAGATATTCCCTTGCCATTCGGCGACTATGACCCGTGAATAAAGCCTAAGTCATAAAACCACATTCTGCCTTTGTCTCTTTCCTTTTCGTTCCTTGAATTCCTTCCTTTTCAGCGCGACCACCAAATGAGATGGGGTTAAAAGTAAAACCCTAAGAACATGTACCAAGAATATCCAGCTACCTTTAAACCTTAAAACACCCAAAACCACTTGCAACCCCATAGTACGTTGTGTATAGAGTGAATGCGTTGGTCCAAGACTATTTATACACGGCTGCCTGAGAAACATCGGAGGAGGGGGGGGGCTGAGACTGCAAGCATTACGGATCCATTACGCGAACCGTCTACCTCGGTGTTTTAGCACAAGTTACTAGTATATTGAATACTGTATGATCCAGCATACAACACAAATCCTACCTGTAGGGTATGTGATACTATGATTGAAGACGAACATGGCCAGAATAAATAAATAAATAAATGAATAAGAAAAAGAATAGGTTAAAGCCAGGCATAAGTAAAAGGGGTGGGTGGTTGACCTTTTTACGAATCCAAAGATTAGGCCGTAAAGTTTAAGAGACTTGTACCATGAAGTTAGGCCACTTAGTGATAATATCTTATGCACCTAGGTATTAAAAGCAAAAGGGATTTTTATGAGAAAATCTCTTTTGAAAAAATTAATGGTCGACGTATTGAAGACGTAGTGTTTGGAAAAATATTTAATTACTTTAATTTTAAGGGTTAATGACGACTAGAAGTCTGCGATTCGATTTAAGTACTGGCTACCAGTGTGGTCTGGAGAAGATGGATGGGGAAGGGGAATTTGACATAAATACAGCTAAACTCGAGCACTAAGGCAGTTAGAACTCGGGCCGTTGAGGTGTTAAGGTCGCCGGTAGGGATAGCCAGTAGCAGCCAGTTGGATAGACAGCGAAGTCTCACATCCACGTCTTGTTTACAAACACTTGTAGTTGTTGTTCGTTTTTATTTAATCCTTGTGACCTACTGTTTCTGACTCATGCCCTCAAATTGGCCAGCGCAGAGTATTACAACATTTGGGGTCTAGACATCATGCATTGAAGGTGCAGAGCGCAGAACAGGTAGTCTCACAGGTAAATATTTAAAAAAAATATTATTTGTCTTGTCTTTTTTTACACGAGGCTTGATAATATGTATTATTTTAATTTTTCTGACTACAACAGTCAGAAAAATCAAAATAATACATATTATTAAGCCTCGTGTAAAAAAAATTAAGACAAATAATATTTTAAAACATTATTCACCCTACATCATCTTTATTGTAAAATACACATACACAACATTACGGCCGGTCTAATCTCCAGCCTAATTCAGGTGTTTCTTGTAATACACTGGGGTAGATTGATCTCATTCCGTCACGTATGAAAACAATCTACCCGAATGGATTATAAGAAAACGCCTGAATAAGGATGGAGGTTACATCGACGAAATGCTATGCATGTGAATTTCACAATAAGATTAGGACAAAAGTCCGAAAATCAAAGTTACACATTCTTCAAACTGGTCGACCCGAACGGTGGTTGTTGGTGACCGTCGGAGACCGTGAGCGACGCGTTGGCGAATGGGTAGGGCATCGCAGCAAGGAGACCGTATGCGAACATCCAATTTCTTCATTTCTTCTGTCTTTCTTAGCTCTGACCTTTTCATTTCTTCTAATTGGTCTGGTCCTGTAGAAGCTACGAAGGCTGCCATTAGCAGAGACAACACAAGGCTTATATTTGTATGTGATCACATTTAAAAAAAAAATTCAACCAGACTTCTCAACTGCGATGGAGCGAGACCTACGTATACTAGAAGGCGATGGATGGAGTCCAGCAAACACGCGATGCCTTACATCATGGCGTCTATCACTTAACTGTTGACTACGCTCTGGACCTTCCTTTACAACAGTCAACTGGAAAGAAGGTCACATAAAGGTTATTACCTATCAACCATCTAACCTACGGATTCTGAATTTCAACGACTTTTAATTCAAAATCCAACTACAAAAAACATCCAAAAAACACGGTTTAACAATATACAACAGTTTGTAGCTTTTACGGTTTGTCAACCCTTGTTGGGTTATTTAATGCCAAAGTCAGTTTATTTATTCATTTTTACCGGCAGTTGTATGGTATCAAGCAAATAATGATCATTTTATAAGCAATTATAGCTTCAAGTAAGTATACTTATCTGGTACGAAAAAGAAAAGAAAATAGAGGGGGAAAATAAATTCGACTTGTTGAAGAGAGGGGGGGGTCAACAATGTCGTCGCCGTCACAAAATCTACAGCACAAGAAAAAAATCCGCCGTCGTCGTCGTCGTCGTCGTCGTACAATCACCAACTCTATTATCATCAGAAGCTGAAAAATCGCAACTACTTGCTGTCGTCACCCCACCTCTACTTATACGAGATTTTCCTTCAACATCCGGGTGTCTGCACCCCACGCACGAGATTCCCGAGCCAATCCTAGCTGCCGGAATCTTCGTAGCCATCATCCGGGCACCTGGCGCTTACATCCAGGACAGTAGTATTGTGAATTCGGTGCCAATGTGTCGCCCGTTCGCATTCCGAAGGACGAGGGTTCGATTCCACATGCCAGGCAAAGCCTAGCCCGCTTCCTTCGAGAATACGGCAGGCCACTCACCTCGTGTTCTCTGTCACAACTTAATACAAATAATTTGAGATAATTAGTTTCAAGTGTTCCTACTCAATACTAATAAGTTTCAAACATATATATTTGTCTCATAGAAGAGACCATGACATGCAACACACTACTTAGACCCTTACTTAGGCTAGACGGGCCGTCATAGGGACCGCCTCCGATCAATCGGCTGGTCATGTCAAGCCCTAGCACCTATATTGCCCCAACCCTATTGCCCTTATGGCAAGCCCCAACCCTTTTTAATATATATGTGCTAGAAGGTGGTGGCTGAGGGTCTTCATATCCTGGGAATGACGTTAAACTCTATCTGATGGTGAGGTTCCAGTTCTGGAGGTCTGGGAATGTGGAGCACCCCTTCACCACTATTGATGAGACCCTAACAAGTACTGTTAGTGTCTCATCTAAGGGTTAAATAGAAAAATGTGTGTGACGGAGAACGAGTACTACCGTACTCATTTAGAAAAAGAGCAAGACATTGTCTTGCCTGCCAGAGTCGAACCCGCGCCCTCCCGAATGCAAAGAAATGCGATTTAGGCGCTGGATGGACGCGAGGTGCAATTCAGGTGCCCGGATGTTGGGGGCTTACACACGTCCATCTGAATGCACGAGAATTGTGCGTTGCACGGGCGCGAGGTTCGACTGATGTGCCCGGATGTTTGGGGAATATGCCCATAAATAACCGAAGCGAGTGGAGCGTTGCGACAAGTAATTGGCCTACGCAAGACTGCAGTCAGTAAAGAAACGCTTTGTAGACGACCCTGCATATGAATTTTTTTTTTAATTCAACAAAATGTGTTTATTAAAAATATTGATTATCCATTAAGAACAAATTTATTTCAAAACTTTGTCGGCATTAAATAACCCATCGAGGTTGATATACCCTAAAACAAACCAAGCCAAACCAAACCAAGCCATAGAAGAAACCCTAGCAGGTTCAACCACTCCTGGTCAGAGTGGACCTAGTAGTAATGGCTGGAAATCATGGGGTGACTCCACACTCCCTAGAGAACCGGCACTAGAACCTCAGCACTGGAACGAAAGATATGGGATGCCGCCATAGAATGGAAATCATTGATTTTATTTCAAGAAGTCTGCTAAAGTAAGTTGTTCACAAGCAGAACAGATCTCCATTTGTGAACAGAGTGCGTTCGATATAAAATGCCAATTCCAAAACCGGCATTATCTGTCTGGAGTTTGGTATCAAATTGCGCTATGTGTTTTCGAGCATTTCTTCTATGACTCTATGCGGATTCAACCCGGACACTTTGTAGGCGTTCCGACTCGCAGGATATTCATTTAACTGGAGAGTGCGCATATTTAACATTG